>JAKCPI010027365.1:0-20429 GCA_023213315.1 Euborellia annulipes
TATTATATTATATATTATATATTATGATAAGTATACTTATCATAATATATATTGTTATAAAATCGACCAACTATGTTAAACATAGGTGAAATATGGAAATTAAAATTTATATTGACAACCCTAATGCTCTGAAGATGGCCCTAAACAGGACCGAAACGTCAGCAATGAGGGTTTAATAAAAGAAAAGAAAACTAGCTGCTCTCTCTTTTTATTATCCTTCTACTACATCAACTACACAGCTATCAAAAAAACCTCCAATATTAAACTAAATATTTTAATTACGATTCAAATTATCTAGGCAATATTTATTTATACCATTTGGTATCCAAATGATTTAAATAGATTTATCTGCATTACCATCTAATTATTATCTTGCATATTATCTTCGTTAATCGAATGTTGTGTTTTGTGCTTGTCACATCAGATTTTTTTACTTATGAAATGCAAGTGGTCAAGTCAAGTTAACTAAGCTGCTCTGGGAAACTAAATATATCTCGACACAAAAATTGGTGTGACAAGCACGGGGCACAACCTTTTTTTGCCGTAGGGTAAGAGAAAGTTGTGTGCTGTGCGCTAGCCACAGCAGATTTTTATTATTAATTGTCTGAAACGAGTTGACTGAAATATTGTGGCGCTTGCCCCAGAGTAGCGAAAATTTCGATACTGCACATGCAATTAGTAAAATCCCATTTTATAGGCTCTAGTACTGTCTTGACATTTGGGCTGATAAGAGATGATTTGTGGGATCCGCCCTCTGGTCATCTGATCCGACCCCCGTTGCTGGTCCAGAGGAGTTGCTGATCAGTAGTGAGTGGCCCAGGACACATGTGCATCCAATTGCGAATCTCTCTCTCTCTCCGATCGATAGGATTTTTATTTCCTCCCCCCCCCCCCCCCCGACTTCTTTCTTTCTTTCTTTCTTCACTCATATCATCGCCATCCAAATTATTTATCTTCTCACAGGTATTTTTATTTTTATTTATTGATTATGTGTTGATCACATCAGATTTTTTTTTTTTAATTAAATAATCATAATAATACTCGAGAGGCGAGGCGTTTTTTAGAGATTGTTGAATACTTAAAAGGTCGAAGGTCGTCAGGTCGTCTCCCTCTACCTCCCCCCTCTCTCTCTCTCTCTCTCTCTCTCTCTCCCTCTCTCCCTCTCTCATTCTACGCCCACCAAATTTTATTTTTTTTTTGTTCAACATTCAAAATAAACATTTCTTTTTTAATTCATTTCATATTTAGACAGAATTATCGTGGTGGTGTCTCTATGTCTTTTGACACTGGTCGCTTATAATGAAAATTTCAAAAAAAAAAAATCACTATAATAACAGTTATTTACAAATTTTTCATATTCGATCTGTTTGGCCAATTTGCCGTTGTAGATGAAATTTTATACTCTTATAGAGGATGTCGTTCTGGTGTCCCAAATCCCCAAATGGGGAGGCTCGCAAAATTTCTGAAGTTTCCCTTAGGAAAATATTGAGTTCTATCTAAACCCGTGGTTCCCAACCTTTTTTGGCCCATCGCCCCTTTCTGGAGGTTGACTAACGCCTACTGCCCCCTGTTAATTTTCATTGTATGCCTAATTTTAATTTGAAGTAAATTATAAATAATAAAGCAGTTTTTATTACCGTAGGCCTATAGAAAAGCAACCAAAGCAGTTTTATCCGGTCACTCTTAGCTCTAGTATCAATTTATGCATCTTACACAAAAATAGCTACCTCAGGGGTCCCCAAACTTTTTCCGTGGCGCACCATGTCAAATCTCAGAGCAAATCTTATGTTACTAATAGTTTTTCTTCTTTTCAAATTCAGATACGCTATATCTATCCCTCTTATGTTTGCAATTTTGTTTTGCTTTACATACATAAATTTACATGCTTCAATTTGAATCAAATTCATAAATTCTGTGATCTGCACCTGCATTTTACGTACAAAACATGTGTTAGAGTTCATGCCTCTTATGCTAAGAGTCAGGGACTCTCATTTATTTATTTATTTCAAATGAATTGGCTACCAAATAGAAGACTAAATGGCCTCCAATGCCCAAAAAATACCTCAAATTAAAAAACAATTTTCAATTTCAAAATAATTTCCTTGGTGATTTATTTGTTTTTTGAAAGTGAATGAGAAGAGGGGGTTGGAGGTGGGGGTGGGGGTTGAAAAGGTCATTTGGTCAGTTGGCCCCTTTTTGGTGTTTCCTTCTCAGATTTCTTCCTTCTGGTTAGTCTCCTCAGTCGGCGCCGCTTCAACGCCCTTTGCCCGTTGCCCTTTGCCCTTTGCCACCCTCTCTCTCTCGACTTGTCTGCATGTCTGTCTAATTAAAACCAGAAAATGAATTCAGTCATAGTTGACACCTTCTCTAAAAAAAGCCGTCACCTTCAAGTTGGAAATTCACTTGAATGAGGGAAAAGAAAATTCGGACTTTGCTCGTGGTCTCTTCATTAGAGTTAGAGTTCTCTATTCCATTATGGAGGCTTTGAAGCCTATCACATTATCATAGCGTGCTGTTGACCAAATGACTTGTCACGTGTTGTTTCCTTACTAAAAACTGTGATGTGAGAGGCCAAGTTATCCTAGCTGAAGGGGTATAGAAAAAGCAGGAAGGGTGGGGGTGATTCAGGTATTACCACATGGAGGGAGAATAAAAATATGGTCGCACAATATTCAAAATACCTCGATTCGGGCTTAACTAGTCATAGATATATTTAACAAGACTGTTGCCGGGTTGCAAAAACTTATTTAACGTTTCGTTAAACGCTTTTGGTAGTTTAAACCTTCCGCTAAATAATTGTGGGTTGCAAGAACATATTTAAAGGTGATTGGTTCGTAAAAGCAGTATTTAAACTAAAGGTTGAAAATCGGAGCTTTAAACTATAAAGTATCCACTAACCTGATTTGTTTCATTGAAATAAAAAAGAATTTAGTGACTATATTATCACGCGAGAGAGGTAAGATAGAAATACATTAATTTAATTGAGTATTCTTTAGTTTCTGGAACGTATTAAGCGATATTATCAATTATTATAGATATTCATCTAAGAGAAAAAGTGAGGTTATAGTATATTCCCAGTTTCTTTATAATTTAACATCTGACAGCCAGAGCAACCAACTAATTTTTACTTTTCTTACCTATGATATATAAATAAATAAATAAATAAATAAATTTATTCGACCCGCTTAGAGGCACCAGTCCTCGGTGGCTAGGTCCAACAAACACAATACAAATTTAAATACAATAACAAATACAACAAAACAAAAGGAAAAAAGAAAAAAAAAATAAATAATTAAATAAAATAAAATAAATAAATAAATAGAAATGCATGCCCATTAACAATCAACATGTTCATGCATTTCCATCGAAAGAAATAAAAAAAAACAATATCAAAAAATTCACGCAAGCCACGAGACCAGGAGTAAACGTCGCATTAGCCATCCCGACATTCGCCTTAAGCTGTTAAGGAAAACCTGGCCAAAACCTTAACAAGGATGGTATGACCTCTCTACCTCAACTATTCTCTGCGATCAAGAACTAAATAAAAATTTCACACAACTAGCACATTAGGACTTGACAAAATTTATTATAGATTTAATCATAGGGGGCAGAGGACTATAATCCCAAGTAGTGACAGACAAACCGTTCCACAAATCAATTCCAGATCCTACCAACGAATGCAATCCTACATTCTTCAAGAATCTTGGCTTCTGAATTTTCCTCCTATGATCAACCCTACTATAATAATTTGGCTCGCGAAATCTACTTGTTATCTCCTCCCAACTCCTAATACCTTGATACGCCTTAAACATTACCCTCAATTTTGCCCACTCCCTCCTTTCTAATAGACTAGCCCACCCTAACTCTCTAATCATCAAAGAAGGACTACTAAATCTATCAAATTTTCCAAAAACAAATCTAGCAGCCCTTCTCTGAACCATTTCTATCTTCCCCTCTAACTGCTGCGAATGTTTGTCCCACACCATTGAACAATACTCTAAATTAGGTCTCACATAAGTTAGATAAACTTTGGACTTGACTTCTCTAGACGTAATATATATATGTAATATATATATATATATATAGAGAGAGAAAGTATTGGATTCATGTCAAAAATTCGATGTCGAGATTTTGATGGATATATACGTTTTGAGGTCCCCTGAATCCAAAAAAGTGGTTTTCGCGACATGGTCTGTCTGTGGGTGGGTGGGTGGGGTGTGTGTCAAATTTTAAGCATGAAGGAATTGAGCTATGAGGCTGAAATTTTATATTTAAGTTAAACACCCCCCGGGACCGGAAAAATAAGCTTTTAATCAAAATCGGCCAAAGAGTACTAGTACTTTACTGATGTACTTTTTCAGTTTTTTTCGATTTTCTCAAAATTCGCTCTAACGATTTTGATTAAAATTCAAAAATCAATTATTTTTTAGATGCTCTATCAAATGTATATTCTCGTTTTGCCCTCAAAATTGTTTGAAGCACACTTTACTCTTGTGTTTCATAGGAAAGATAGGAGAAATGGTTGCCATGGTAACAAAATATAAATATTTTCCTACTTATAAATTTTACATCTGAATTCAAATATTCCCTACTGCCGGGAACTAAATACATGTCGACACAAAAAATCTGGTGTGACAAGCACAGAACACAACTTTCGATTACCGAAGGTAAGAGAAAGTTGTGTGCTTGCGCCAGTCACACCAGATTTTTTATTTTTATTTTACGATATTTAAATATTTAAACTTTTTTTGTTTTGTAAAATTTTAACAATATTAATATACCCTTTACTATTTTTATTTATTTTATAATTTTGGTATTATAAATTATACAATTTGACAATTTGCCCTTGCGGTCAACATGACCAACTACTGTAGATAGAATGCTTTTATTTTCGCTGGGCTCAATCGTTTTGCATCTATCTATATATCTTAACAACAGGGAATAGTTAACGGTTCCTTTAAAGTTGCTTTAGCAACAGCCTATAATTTTAAAGACCAAAGCGATGTTTACTAACAGACTTTTAAATGTTTATAGAACTGTTTTCTTGCAACGCGGCAACAGTCTTGTTGAATAGAGATAGGTTTCCGCCGAGATGTAAGATGTAAAATTTATAAGTATGGGAAAACATTTATATTTTGTTACTATGTCAACCATTTCTCCTATCTTTCCTATGAAGTACAAGAGTAGTGTTAGAAATGGTTGCCATGGTAAGTAGTAAGTATATAAATATTTTCCCATTCCTATAAATTTTACATCTTGAATTCTATTATATTGGCGGAAACTAAATATATCTCGACACGAAAAATCTGGTGTGACAAGCACAGAACACCTTCGGTAATCGAAAGTTGTGTGCTGTGCGACCATCACACCAGATTTTTATTTATAAACTACTTTTCTTGATTTTAATTGAATTTAATGAGAATGAATGCATGATTAAATTTCAAGTATTAAATAGAGTTTCACTTCTCTCGCTAACGGGGCAGGATATATTTTTAACATGCCTAACGTTAACGGTTTTATAACACCTTATCTTTATTAATTGCAAAATTCTCACGAGAGGCCTATTGTTACATCAACTCAAGTCTAAATTTATGAATTGGTCCACCAGCTTTATATTTAGTTAATCAATAAATCACTCGAGCGACTTAACTGATTTTATTTTTTTTTCTTTCAGCTTAATCAAGAGGCGACCAGCACCGAACACCAACAAGAGCTGAACGGATTTATAGAAAGTAGTCCCATCTACGTGACGTCACTGTGTACCGAAGTGGGCGCTAATCGGCCATCAACCACCACGATCACCACCTCCACCACCACGACCACCACCACCTCGCCACCAACCACTGCAGCCACCACCACGGTAACTGCACCCTGCAACGGCGTGGCTACCACGGGCGAGGTGGTTGAACTGAAACAGGAATTGCCACTGCATCCGCCACTAGCAACGCCATCGGCGTCATCGGTGGCCGCCCTTAAAAACGGGAGGACCGAGAAACTCATTGGACACCACCAGCACTCAATTACAGACAATCACGAGAACAACAACAATATTAATAATATTATTAACAACAACAACAACAATAATAATAACAAAAGTGCGGCGGCATTGGACAGCAGCAGAACTACGTCCGACGATTCTATACAATCTAGGTAAGAGGCAAATTCTTTAAAGATGCGAATACTAGCATCACGGCCCGCTAAATTCTCCATCCCCCTCATATACCTAACATAGAGACTGAGGCTGACAGTATATGTCGGATGGATGTTACGAGAGAGAGGATTAAGCAGCATGTGTAGTCTTTTTTGAGTCTTTTCGGCATCTTAGGCCATTTAAATGATACACAATTATTTTGAAACGATATTTTAGGGGGTCCAGGCATATTTATTTATATCATTTGGTATCCAAGTGATTTAAATAAATTCATTGGACTGCCTGGGGTCCGAACCCGCTCCCCGGGGCTTTCAGACTATCATTATTGACATTTGTCAACAACGGGGGGGGGGGGAATAAAAACCTTCAAACGGGCGCTGGATTGGAATTGGAATAATGGATCTTGAAAGAGGTAAAAAAAAAAAAAAACAAGCAGAAAATGCAGCCAATGTAATTTCTTTATTAATATTCAGCCCAAGGCTAACGTTTCGATCCTAGGTTTTGACCATCATCAGAGCTGGGGCTGTGTCAAAAAAAAAATATATACTTTCCCCTAAACTGGAGGGCTCCATGTGCAATAATGAGATGTATGCACTTTAAATAACAAAAACTGCTATTGCCTTCGGGGCTTGGTGTAGAGGTTAGCGTGCTAACCTCGTATACCAAAAGTCGCGGGCTCGAACCCCAGGCAGTCCGATGATTTTATTTAAGCCATTTGGATACCAGATGGCTTAAATAAGAATGCCTAGACCTCCAATAGATATATTAAAGATACAAGTATCGTTTAAAGTCTTAAATGGCCTAAGTTGCCAAAGATAAAGAGAAAAAGGGTTTTTTTAAAAAAAAAATTTTAAAAAAAAAAACTCACATATCGTCGCCTGAATCACGTAGTGGCGTATCTCAATTTCTATCATTTTTCAGGAGAGCTGTTTATAGTTCGTGTTGTTATATTAAATGTATAGAAACGCAAAACCAAAAAACCTAAACAATACGAAAAACATGGAAATACAGATTCGTCACTTTGTGATAATGTAAAGAACGCCAGGACACGGCCATACCCGTTGTATCTCAATTTTTAATTTTTTTTTTTAGATACGTCACTCACTACGTGATGCAAGCGACGATATCGGTAAGGCCGTGCCCTGGCGTTCTTTACATACACAAAATGACGAATCTGTATTTCCATGTTTTTTCGTATTTTTTAGGCTTTTTGGTTTTGCGTTTCTATACATTTAATATAACAACACGAACTATAAACAGCTCTCCTGAAAAATGATAGAAATTGAGATACGCCACTACGTGATTCAGGCGACGATATGTGAGAGGATCGAGTCGGCTTTCGAAATTGGATCCTCCCACATATAACAAGAAGAGCATTTATATTTTAACAATAATAGCAGTTTTTGTTATTTAAAGTGCATTATTGCACATGGGGCCCTCCCGTTTAGGGGAAAGTATATATTCTTTTTTGACACAGCCCCAGCTCTGATGATGGTCCAAACCTAGGATCGAAACGTTAGCCTTGGGCTGAATATTAATAAAGAAATTACATTGGCTGTATTTCCTGCTTGTTTTTTTTTTTTACCTCTTTCAACATCTACTCTACAGCCATGCATCCCCTTGTTACAATAATGGATCTCAATACTCTACGAGGAGAGGGAGTTGCTGTGACATCCCGTCCTCTGGAAGGGTCGTCCCTCTCAGTGAAGCATTCTTCGAAAGGAGCAGGTGCTGAGGGAGTTCCTTCTCAAACTCTAGGGCATTTTTTTTTGAGTAAGGTTTTATATTAATTGTCTGAAACGAGTTGCGGAAGAATCGCAATTAAGATGAAGGGTAGTCCAGAAGGGTTGGGGGGGGGTGAATCACCCCTTCACGGCTAGTTGAAATTAATTCATTAATAATCAAAATGGAGGCCTTCTGAGCAGATAAAGTAGAACTGTAGGATTTATTAGATCAAGATTGCAGTCACTGATTTCAGACATCAGACCTGAAAATGGCCGAAACCCGTGACTGGAACCTTGATCTACTAAATCCTACAGTTCTACTTTATTTTATGCGCCTCCATCTGCAACATTTTTTGAGCACTGTTAAACTCCAATTTGAATTGTATTAAACTTCTTTATTCGTTAAGCCAAATGCCAAAAAGGATGAGATGTAAGGTGCCCGCCCCTCTCGACCGCCCAAGGACAAATTTGTTTCTGCGATATAAGGCGTGATGATGTATACCAAGCAACTTGTAATGTTGGAATTTCTCAAAATTTTGTGAGGGGCCAATGAATGAATCATCGCGTTATCTTCCCTGTACACGTACTGTACGTATAGAGAAGGGAGAGAGAGAGAGAGAGAGTCTCACTCAGGTTGGGGACTTGTACCCATGGCGTGGCGTGACGTCGTTGATCGTCTCCAGGTATTTGCGACGTTGCCATCGACACGCATGCATTCCTGGACCATTGCCTCACCCAAATGAGCAAATGCCCTCCAGGAGGAGGCGATTCGCTCTTACCTAGGTCAATGTGCAATATAAGCAAAAAGTAAAAAGAGATTCCTCCCCGTTTTCTGGTCCACTTCTTTCTTTATTTGTTACAATTTATTGCCGACTAATCGTTCACCTTTTTCAATCAAGTCCATCTCTCATGTCTTGTTTACTTTAAATGCAGATAGAGAATAATGGGAAATGTATGGGAGTTGGGGGGGGGGGGCCTTAGTGACATTTCAATTTAATTGTAAGGACCGTCGGCCAAAAAATAAATACTTTTGCGTATTATCCGTTTAACATATTGGATGGGAGAAAGTAACGATTTGCAAAACATCTGTTGATTGCACTGAAGATGATTCCATATCACTCGGATCGAAACATACGAAGTATATTATACTAGCCCGTGACCCGGGGCTCAGAGGTTAGCTTCCCGTGCCTAGGATCCCGGGTTCGCTTCCCGTCCAAAGCGAGAAAAATTTATTTCTTTTGAATTGGCTACCATTCATTTGAAATAAAAGGAAACAAATGACCTAAGATGCCGAAAAAGACCTTAAATAAATTAAAAAATATATATACTATTTCCGGGACTAATATGAAATTGTGCTATGTCCCACCCTTGGGAAAATTCGGGTTCTAATACTTTACTGTACTGTATTTTTTAGTTTTTTTAATTTTCTCAAAAAAATAAAATAAAATAAATAAATAAATAAAATCACCGAGCTCCAGCTCGGTCAACCCGGACTAGTATTAATAGTAATTATCAATATATAGGCTATATAGATTCAATAATGCTCTTCCCGCACCTCTGGTCTGTTCGGGCCACTTTCCCTTGGAATTCCCAAACTCAAACTTTTTGAGCTTACAATTTTCCTCATAGAAAATGTACTGGTATGGTAGGAAAATTCAAGTCAATCAATTAGGATAGGTGAAACGAAGAAGAAAATTCGCAGCTATTTGAATTTCATTATTTTTATTTCCATTTTATTGTCGTTTCGATCCCGGTTGGGAGCATCCTCAGAACTAATGTGCACAACAAAAGACAAAGAGATTAGTATCGGGAAAAACATTATCAATTATACATTTTTTTCATCTTAGAGTACAAGCATATTTTAGAATATATTTTTTACAAGGCTCTTATAACTATAATCAGGAATTTTTAAGAAAATTGTATAGTTACCAAATGGGTGTATTGAATCTCTTCAAGTTCTATGAATGATAGTATGATTGAATTATATAATTTACACATATTTAACACCCATTTGGTAACTATAAAATTTTCTTTAAAATTCCTGTAAAAAATATATTCTAAAATATGCTTGTAAGACCCAATAAGTCCCCCAGAGGTCGCCTTAGGCTTAGTAGACAACTCTAAGATGAAAAAAATGTATAATTGATAATGTTTTTCCCGATACTAATCTCTTTGTCTCTTGTTGTGGACATTAGTTCTGAGGATGATCCCAACCGGGATCGAAACGTCAACAAAATGGGAATAAAAATAATGAAATACAAATAGCTGCAAATTGTCTTCTTCTTTTCACCTATCCTGATTGAACTACCAGCTATAAGCCCTACGTATCAATCAATTAGGCTTGAAAGAATTTAACCCAATTCAGGAATTTTCTTTAGTAAATTATCCTATCGATTCTTCAGCTTTGGATTGAGCTCAGCACCCCTGAGTTGTTTAGGAACTCATGTTCGATTCAAAAATAATATTACGTTTTCACGTATTAAAACAGCCTGAGCCAGTTGAAAGTCTAAGGTATATGGCCTCAGATGCCGAATGACCTCCTCTTTCTTCTTCATCCACGACACCTAAGACTTTAATAATTTAGATATTAAATCTCAATGTTATGAGAAAATAACGAAAATCCTATGTGTGTGTGATGTAATCTTGATGATATGAGATTAGATTAAAAAAAAAAAAAATAGGAGAAGGTTGATAGGCAGGCAGGTAGCTATTTGTGTATTCAGAAAGAGAGCTAGAAGCTAACAACGAACACTAACGAAGTAACCGACCGACCGGAAGTCTCCCCCCCCCCCCCGGTCTCTCCTTGGACTTGAGTTCCGTCGTCACGGATCTCTGAATCTAATGCAACAAGTGGCTGGCTGGCTGGCTGGCTCGAAACTGTTTTTTTTTCTTTCTTTCCTTTTCTTTTATTTTAATCTTGCCTTAAAAAGGACTAACGTTACGAGTTCATTTAAATTATAAATAGACTATTAACCTCGTTAGTAGGCCGCCTATATACTGCGAAAATATAAAAATACTAGGTTATAAGTTTTAATGGTGGTTTACCGGGAAATCACTTCTGAAGATGATTAAAAAAATAAAAAAAACGTTAATACTGAATAAACGAGTAAAACTTGATGGAATTTTTTCCCCTTGGCTCTTGATGAATTATTATATAGGCCTAAAGGAAAATTTAAAAAACACTCAGCCCGGAACTAGTATTCAAAGATTTATTAAAAATTAATATTTTTTTAAACACTTAATCAGGTCTATTCCCTAAGCAAAAACGTTAACTTTTAACATCTGAAATCAGCGTCAATTCATTTTAACATCTCCTTGTCTCAAATTGCTATTCTGTAAGCAAAAAGTTTAGCTCCAAAGTCAAACATGTTAAAAATTAATGTCATGTCTAAAGAGTGTTTTTAATATTTTAACACCGAATTTAAAAATGGCGTCTTAAACCAAAAAGTAAGGTTATGATTTTGACAGCTTTGAGTTAAAAGTAAGATATTAACGTCGCTGTTAAATTTGGGTTTAGAGAATAGCATTTTTTAACGCTGGAGTTATTACTTTACTTTTTAACATCCAATTTAAAATAAACAAATGGGTGTTAAAAAGTAATGTAAAAACAATCAGCGTTAAAAATGCTATTCAAAATCACTTCCTTGCCTCAAATAGCTATTCATCATCTTACTATTAATATAATATAAAGTCCTAGCGGCTGACTTCCTGTCGCTGTGTGTATGTGCCTATTAGGGCGCTGATTGGCCAGAATAAAAGGAAGTTGAGTCAAAGAGCGAAATTTAAATCTTTAAAATTTTGCAATTTCTCGCTGAAGGCGAAATTTTCAAAGAATAAATTTGATGCATTTGCTCGCCAATATAAGGGTGTGTAAAGAATGGATAACCTGAAATGTTTATAGTATAACTTATGGTTAGAAAAAAAATTGAAACAAAATATATCATAAGTAGTCTAAGATATGATTTAAAAGAAAGGTCTAATTTTTTACCTTGTTTTATTTATGAACCTACGATCAGAAATGAATGGATTATCGGTTTGTTGTTATTTTATTATTATACACGAACTATGTAATAGATAAACAGTGAATAGTATGATAGTATTGACTTTTTTATTAAAAAATTAGCAAATTAAAATAATTAAAATCAGTGTTAAAAACACTGGTATTTTATTGGAATTTGTAATTTTTTAATAAAAAAGTGAATAGCTAGTCATATATTCATGTTTATCTATTAGCATAGTTCGTGTATAATAATAAAATAACAACAAAGATGAATCATTCATTTCTGATCAGGTTCATAAAAGTAAAACAAGGTAAAAGAATTAGAATTTCTTTAAAAAAATCATATTTATTATTGTATATTTGTTTCAATTTTTTGAAGATAATATTATAAGAATTTTATATTCTTACCGGACACCCTGTATAACAAAAGTCATAATTTAATTCTTTGAGAGATTTGATTATTCTAATTAACTTAATTTTAGAGATGCTATGCTTTGCTATAAATAAAATTTTCAGCAATTTTTTGAGCCTCTCCCATTTGGGAATTTTGAGTGTGGAAAATATCATTTCGAAATTAGGGGAATTCCTCTCTTGCCCCCACCACCCCAACACTGAGAACACCCTCACCCGCCCCCGCCCCCGTGGACGTCTCATTACCCATACCTTTTCAGCATCAGATACTTTGCAGTTAGATATAGGCCTACTAAGGCTATCGGGTTTCTATTCAATTTATTCGTATAAAAATAAGCAGTTTTTTACCGCCTAGTCCGCCCGCCTCTTCGGAAACAGAGCCCTGAGATATTCGGCTAGAGCGCCTAAATGAGTTTTCTCAAAAATAAAATCTCTTTTTTATCATTCACTTGAATAGTGAAGATAAATAACTTCAATTTCAAATAATCTGCAGTATTATATAAAGAGTCTGAATTGAAGTTCTCGACGAACTTGCAAAAGAAGCAAAAGCAACAAAAAGATGATTACAATCGCCAAGATCCGGCTTCCCAAGTTTATTATTAAATATCTTCTCTTATATAAATACATCTGTATAGTATAACCCGCGCAGCACAAGGGAGGGGGGGGGGAATTCTTCACCTCTAGCGAAATGGCCTCAGATGCTGGGGAAAAATAAAAACCTTTAATTACGTTTAGAAATTTTTTTTTTTTTTCTGTTCACAAATGGGGGGGGGGGGTTAAGCCCCACATGGCTTATAAGAGTAATATGATTATTACTCAAATGAAACGTTTTCGCCATAGAGGAAAATAAATTTTCCTTTTCATTTGATTTTCCTCATTTCTCAAGGATAAATTTCAAATATTGTATTTTTTTATTTCATAATCCAAATAGAGAGTCCGGGAATTTTGCCGCCCCCTCTCTCTCTGGTCACGCAAAGATACCCAGCTCTCAAATTTTGAAAATTTATTTTAAAAATCTGGTGTGTGCACACAACTTTCTTTTACATTTTGTTACCATGGCTTCTATTTTTCCTATCAAGTACAAGAGCAAAGTGGGCTTCAAACGATTTCAAGGGCAAAATGAGAATATACATTTTAAAGAGGATCTAGAAAATAATTGATTTATGAATTTCAAACAAAATCGTTCGAGCCAATTTTGAAAAAATTGAAAAAACTAAAAAAGTACATCAGTAAAGTACTAGTACTTTTTGGCCGCATATTTTTGCGCCTCAGGAGGGCAAACAGGAGTAGGTAAGAGATAGAAAAATATGAATGGACTTGATCATTTTGGTTTCTAAACAACCATCAGGGATCGTAGGTGATCATAAAAAAAAAATAATAAAATGGTCCATCCATTGATAGAAGCCAGATGATATTTCACCTCCACCTGAGGCTCTTTGAAAGGAGGGGGAGGGGTGGAGGAGGGAGGGGGGAGGGAGGGGGGGGACCCGTGTCAGAGAGGGAGGGAGAGGCAAGTGAGTCGCCAGCCAGCCCAGTCGTGTTGCTTGCGTCTTGATGCGTTGACCGGCAACCATCCAGGCAATGACGTTTCGTGTGTGATTTTATTTTTCTTTCGTTCTCCACCCACCCCCACCCCCCACCCCTCAATCGACCTGAGGGTAGTTGTAAACAAAAAAAACAGTGTCTAAAAAATAATAACCGCCACGTCATGAGGCTCATCAAAAAATATTGGTGAGTGATTTAAAAAAAAAAATTTACTCTCCATTGTTGATATTTAATTGTTACGTCATTCATCACTTTGTTTTTATATATTATTTTGTTATTTTTTTTTTAATGAAATAGTATTACAACATATTAATCTCATCTTTTATTTCCATATAAAACAAAATTTTCATTTCGGTCGCATCACATGGCCATCTTCAGTCAAGAAAGCTGCGAAACGTCATAAAATAAAATAAACTTAACAAATTTGTGAGCATGTTAATTCGCTGGTGGGTCAAACGTCTCATGGCTAAACATGCTCACAAATTTGTTAAATCACTTGTCAGAATATTAATTTCTTATTCACAGTATATACGCGTAGATCTCGAAAATAAATTTGCTTGGCTCATCAAAATTCTGCAGATACAAATTTTAAACATACATGAACTTCTCTTTTTATTTTATGCCAATTTGCAGCTTCTTTCACTGAAGATGGCTATGCGATGCGACCGAAATGTGCAAAGAAAATTTTTGTTTTATATGAAATAAAAGTGAAAAAAATAAAGATTTTTAATATTTCTAAGTAAACTTTAACATAAATACAAATTATTTATAAATTTAAATAAATTTGTTGACTTGGTATCGTTTTCTAAAATTTCTTTAAATTTAGAAATTGAAATATTTTAGAGACATTTTATTTGTGATGGAATAGTTGAAGAGCCAAGTGGGAAATAGACATTTTAAACGAACGTTTCGATTTCAATCGGAGCTTTGATCAAGTCTTTATGTATTTGAAAAAGACATGAGTTCTGTTACAATAACCAAAAAACCGAAACGTTGGTTTAAGACTCTAATGAAAAAATGAATTACAATTATAATGAGGTGATTTAAATTTAAAAACACAAGGTTATATATTTCAATATATTAGTTGGAATTGTTTTTGACTGAGCAAATTAATCGGTATTTATTATCGATTAAATGCCTAAAAGATATGCATATTCATATTGATTCATTATCTTCTCTCTAATCATTTGATAATTCTTTCAAATCGGCTAATTGTGACTCATTTTGCGCTTGCTGTACACGTGTACGTGCGCTATGTTGTTCTAAGAAAGGAATTTCATTTCGTTTATTTATAAAATATAAAAATTCCTCAGTTAAAAGCTTCTTTGTTGAAATGGACGTGAGAGAGACCTTTTACCTTCCATTGAATGGATAAACAAGAGCCAGAACAGAACAGAACCACCTGAGAGAGCTTCCCTTTTCCCTTCTCCCTCCTCCCTCCCCCTTCTCCCTTCTCCCTTTGAGAGCACGTCCCAAAAACACCTTGCATGCATGCATGACATGGCCCCTCTGCTTTTCCTGCCTGACAGGTAGACTAGAATTTTCCCAGAGCAAGTTGAATGAATTTTATAAACATTTTTTCTATTTTTTTTTTTTTGAGTAATAGATCGATTTTTCTTTGGTTTTAAAATAAGCATTAATCACTGCTTCATTGGGAGCGAAATCTTTTCCCCACCAATAGGCCAATTCTGGAGAATACGGTGTGTGCGAAAGCACACAACACATTATGAAAATCATTAAAAAAACACATAACTTCTAAACTGAAAATGGTTTTGGATTGTTGGTTATTCCTGGGACTTAATCGATCTTTTTTTTTTTTTAGTCTTTTCGGCATCTTAGACTTTTAACGATACACATTTTATTTAGAAACGATATTTTAGGGGATCCAGGCATATTTATTTATATATATAAAATTTGGTATCCAAATGATTTAAAAAAATTAATTGGATCCGAACCCGCGACCCTTTGGCTTGACTATCATTATTGACATTTGTCAACAACTTTAGCCGTCTCGGCCACGGGGGGGGGGGGGGATAAATTACACTAACTAACTAACTAACTAACGGATTGATGTAAAACAAACGTTTTAATTATTATTATTCTTACCGGGTTTCAAAAGATTTCATTCGTGATTCTTTGAAACTATTTACCGCTCCCTGTGGACTGATTCACTTCTCCTTTTGATACCTTCATAGAAATTTGCCAAATTCAAGTATTAATGAAATTGTTGGTTACAAATAAACTCCTTACAGTCATCGGACTACCTAAAAAAAAAATAATTATTTTAAAAATACTAATAAGTACGTAACTACTTTTATTAAAATAAAAATATACGCATATTACATACCTGAGAATTTACTGCCTTCTTGTTCCTCTGTCCTTTTTTTATTACTTTTTGTTTATAAATTTTATTAAATAATTATCATTTATTTATCAATCACTGGTTACGAATTTATCCGAACAAAATTTAGATTATTATATAGTTACAGAGCGCGGAATGAACATAAAAAATTAGTATTTAGAAACAGGCAAAATGTTTATTTATATTTTAATAATACAAACAATATTAAATTAAATACATTGTTAAAGCATGTATTGTTGTTATAAAATAAAAATAATAGTTAATGTAGTCACAATTTTTATAATCATGCTTACAATACTACAAATATGCCTGGACCAAAAATATGGGACTGAAAAATATTAAATCAGGGGGACATCTTTAGTTTATCCATCAAATCAAAAATACAATTTGTTTTTAAATTATTATTTTATTTTTTTTCATTTAGCCAAAGAAAAGAGTAAATTTGAATGGAATTTCCGTGGAGGGCGTTTAAATCACCTTGTCTATTCGTTCGTTGAAATCTCTGCGATGACGCCCTCCTCAAGGGCGGAGTCTCAAGCTTTCTCTCTCTCTAGGCTTTGTCACCAAGGCACGGAGGACGGACAGACACGCGCACACATACCATACCACGAATACACAATCCTTCCTTCTTCTGTACTCTCTTTCTCCGGGAAAATATTCATAGAAAATAATGAGAGCGTTTATTCTATATTTTTTTTTTTTTTTGTGAATTATCTCTTTCATTAATTAATTATACATTCTTCTGTCTCAATTTTTTTAAAACTTTTTCTGTTAACCTGAGTGACGTCATTTTCAAGGAATAATTATGCAAGAAGATAAAAGAAAAGAGAGGGGGAATTATCTTTCAATAACAAGAAGAATTTAGAACAACTTTTCGGCCCCGGCTTAACACCATCCTCAGTTTAATTTTTCCGGATCCCCGTCTATTCAGAAAATTACTTAAAAAAATTATTATTTGTTAAAATAATATTATTTTGGAGAATAGAATAAAAGACATGGTTGTTTTTTTTTCTTTATTTTATTCAAACCTAAAGCGACGTTTCGGTCGTCTATGTGACCATCTTCATGGGTGCAAAGGGAGGGGGCTGTTCTTTTGAATAAAATAACCATCTTTTATATTATATAGACATTAAGAGTAGAGTGTGTGGAAAATAAAACGCGTGTTTAGAATATGGACCAACTAAAGACAGATTAAGAGCAGTTTTGCCACCTGCATGGCTATAAAGGAGCCATGAAGATGGTAGCATAGGCGACCGAAACGTCGCTTTAGGTTTGAATTAAAAGAAAAAAAAAAAAAACATGTGTTATTTTATCTTAATTTTTATATCGATTCCGCTAAAATTATTTTGTTTTCAAAAATATCGACTTATGTCAATGTATGTATATTTTATGTATTAATAACACAGAGTAATTGTAATTTTTACTTTGTTTTACATATATATGTAGATATATAGAAAGTATTGGATTCATGTCAAAAATTCGATGTCGAGATTTTGATGGAAATACACGTTTTGAGGCCCCTGTCTGTAAACAAAATATCTCAAGAATGAAAAGACCTACAACAAGGTTGAAATTTTATATTTAAGTTAAGCACTCCCCTGGAACGTGAAAATAAGCTTTTAAACAAAATCAGCCAAAGAGTACTAATACTTTACTTATGTACTTTTTCAGTTTTTTTTTTCGATTTTCTCAAAATTCGCTCCAACGATTTTGATTAAAATTCAAAAATCATATAATTTTTAGATGCGCTTTAAAATGTATATTCCCATTTTGGCATTGAAATCTTCTGAAGACCAATTTACTCTTGTATTTCACAGGAAAGATAGGAGAAATGGTTGCCATGGTAACAACATATAAATATTTTCCCATGTTTATCAATTTTACATCATGGTTTCTAATATATCGGCGAAACTAAATCGTCAAATGACAACACAAAAAATCTGGTGGGACATGCACAGAACGCGACTTTCGATTAGCAAAGGTAATATTATTTCTTAAAGATATTTACCGGTATATTGTCTCGTCTGACAAATGCGGCACACTCATCGATTATTTATGAATGAGTCAATACTTTCATTTATTTTTCTATAAATATTTAACAATTTGTTAACCTGTATATGGAATAGAGTGTAGGGTATAACATGTTCATTGGAACGTATCGTAAGAGAGACATCCGTTTTTAGAGTAATTATTTAGGGGTTGAGTCCCTCCTACTCTCGTCATGCCCACTTCCGGCAGAATTATTACCCCCTCTATATTAGTGTGGAGAACGGATTTATTAACTTTCTAATAACGTTTTGAACATTTATTTTGAATATTATTGGAATAATAGTTAAAAATTTGATTTGTATTTATATTCTGGCAAACAAGTACAGAATGCGACTTTAAATTACCGAAATTAAGAAAAAATTGTGTGCTGTGCGACCAGTCACACCAGATTACCCCCTCCCCCCACGAGAAACACCTTTGGATCCTCCACTGCCCCTGTATGATTTTGTTTTGATTTTTCTTTTCAAAATTTACGAAAAATGTCATTTTCTTCTGTGATTATTTCAAAAACTATTCAGTTTTCGGAAAAAAGTCAAAGAATAAAAACTTTTTAAAATAGAGTAATTTATCATAATATAACAAAAAAAATTGAAAATTTTAAAATTTCTGAAAGAACTTTTTAGGTAAAGTACTACTTCCAAGTGACGTATTTACTCCAAAAGTTGATAGAAATCTACAATTTTAGTGTAAGGAGCATATACCAAATTTATCGATCTAGCTGCTTTGGTTTTTAAGCAATCGTGTTCACACACACACACAGACATAATGCCCAAAATGGTATTTTAAAACGTGGAGAAACATTAAAATCTCGAAGTAGAATTTTTTTACGATTACAATACTTTCTCTTTATATTCTATACCAGAAAGTAAAAAAAAAATAAAAGTAAACTTAATTTAATTACCTGATGTTAATTAATTAAAGAAAATAATAAATATACTTACAAATGAAATGACAGTTGTAGGTTAGGTTACCATATTTAATTTTTGAATTTCATTTTTTAATTATTTTATTAACATTTTGATTATATTATTCACTAAATAATAAGAAATCAATAGCGTCAATGCTCTAAAACACAAAAAAAATATGAAATAAAATCTTTTAACCTGTTTTTATCAGTGGTTGATTATTTACAGTTATTTACAAGGTAGTTATTTACGCGTCTTTTTTTAATTTGAAGGTTAAGGGGTGTTCTTGTTTACTATATTGAAGTTTACTATAAAATAAATATTATGAAATTAACATTGTTCTAAGATTAAACTTTATATTATCATTGTATAATGAGAAATTGCATAATTTGTTTGTTTTAGGCTTCGGAGCGGCGGCGGCGGCGTTAAAGGGTTGGATGCAACGAAAGGAAGTTCCGGGACGCTGGTCGACTCGGATGATGCCTCTCGCATGATGATGTTGGCCCTGGACCAGACGACGACGGGTCCCCATCGTGAGATGGCCGTCGACGTGCCGGATTCATTTGTAGCCAGGAGTAAAACTCCCACCGCGGTATCCACCACCACGCCGTCCTCCCGTACAGGTACACTACCTCAAGAACCATCAAGATATCATACTTGAATTGGCCTCTTATGAACCGGACCCGGCCAGGGAGAGGGCGGTTGATTGTCCACCATATTGGGCGCCCACTGCTAAAGTTCGTCCTAAATATCCGAAAATACAGACACCAGATAGTGCACGCTGGCATTATTCATCCGAGGATTCTAAACGATCTTCATGGTCGGCTGAAACAACTTCAGATTCTTTAGGCTGGAGTCCTTCGAGCCCGGACGAAAGTAATGAACCCGCAATTGAAGAACTTGAACTTGGCCTCCCCGATTGCTTCCTGCCCGCCCTCACCACCACCACCACCACCCCCGAGTCAGAGTCCCCCGGGTCATCTCAGGTACAGTATTGGAATACCAGAACAAATTCTAAAGCACGTACAGTTATCCACTAACCAGAGTATTTTTATTTTATTTTGACACCAGAATTACAACATT
Organism: Euborellia annulipes; assembly: GCA_023213315.1. Lineage (NCBI taxonomy): Eukaryota > Metazoa > Arthropoda > Insecta > Dermaptera > Anisolabididae > Euborellia > Euborellia annulipes. Next base: position 20,231 of record JAKCPI010027365.1, read on the forward strand.
CTTTCAAAAAAATTCTTCTTCCGATTAATTGATTTAGAATTTTAATAGAAAATAAAAGACAAATAATACAAAAAGTGTGTTCGTATGCATTCAATTTGAACAATGAACTGATCAGTTAGTGTTCATTGTTCATAAAGCACCTACCTGCGGTGCTTTAATAACATACTTTTTGTATTAACATTTACCAAAATAATACACG
>JAKCPI010027366.1:0-23651 GCA_023213315.1 Euborellia annulipes
AGCACCCAAATGTAGTAAGTATGTACTTTTTAAGAATCAATTGCAAGTCATTTATAATAAGCATTTTATGCAGGGGCGGCGCGTCCACTAGGCGAACTAGGCGGTCGCCTAGGGCGGCAACCTGGAGAGGGCGGAGAGGGGGGCAAAAAGGGAAAAAAAAAATTTGGTTCTACAAGCGGCACCCGAAAAATTTTGTACCGCGGCCGGCAAAAATTTATCATCTCTAAAAAAAGGAAAAAAATTTTAGTTCCGCGCAAGAGAAAATGTTCCGCGGGCGGCGCACGGGAAAAAATTGGTTCCGCGAAAAAAAAAATTCGCAGAAAACTTTTTGAGATCAGGGAAAATTTTAAGGGAGGGGGCGGCAATTTAAATTTTTAAAGTTTTTTTTTTTTTTTGTGGGGGGGGCGCAAAAAAATATCTTGCCTAGGGCGGCAGAATAGCTTGCGCCGGCCCTGATTTTATGTCAAATTTTCTTTAATAAATAATATTTATATACTCCTATATTAGAGGGGGAAAAATCACCATTAACAACACATAAGTATGGGGGGCCTGCAAAGTAGATTTGAACCTTCCACATTGTTAGATTTATTTGTATCAAATGCAACGTTTCGGCTACTCATTCCCTGACTTCTAGTCTTCTTCAGGGATAATTATGATACATATCTTTGAGACATACTTGAAGAAAGTCATGGAATTTTACATTTAATTTATCAATAAATATTATCAAATGATTGAACTGGATAGGTGAAGATATTTAATTAGAAGAGAGAAGGGAAGCCCTCCCAGGAAAAGCAGCTAGTTATAATTAAAAAAAAAAACTATTATTTTGTTGCCGACGTTTCGAGAGCTAGTAGCAAAATTATCAGAGTGTGCAATTATATAAAACAAGTGCGGATCCATTGAGGGAGGGGGTAATCTGGTGTGACTGGTTGCACACAACTTTCTTTTACTTTTGGTAATTTAAAGGTGTATTCTGTATACTTGTTTACCAGAATATATATATATATATATACAAATCAAATTTTTAAGTTTTTAAAAATTAAATTTAAATTCCAAGAAAAATATATCCCAATCTCGTGGGGTAATTACCACCTTAACCCCCCCCCCCCTCTTGTATAAAACTACAAACCACGTCACCGAAACTGCATCCAAACAGCAATTGCAAATGTATCACTTTGGATGCAGCTTCGGTGGCGTGGTTTGTTAATAAATAGTTTTATATGTATAATTGGACACATTATGTTGATACACATAAATATGAACATACACAAGGAAGGAAGCAGGTGCAGCCAAAATTAAAGCCTCCGATTTTGTTACAATTAATGAGACGTTTCGAGAAAACTTTATTTCCTCATCATCAGTCTTTCCTACACAAGAAATACATAATATAACACATTAATATAGAATAGATAGAAAAATTTTTTTAACAATATAAGATAACACTTACAAATTGTATTTGTCCCGGAGTTGTTAAAAGGGCACAATACATTTATTATGTATTTTCTTTATGGGTGTGTTTTCATTGACTTGTTCAGTGAGAATGTTAAAAATTGTAAAAGCGTCTCGATTATAAATATATTTCTTTCTTTAATTTTGGCTGCACCTGCTTCCTTTCTTGTGTATAAATCAACAGCCACGTACTTCATTGGTTAAATATGAACATGTTCAAACATGAGTGAATGAAGTACTACCTTTCTCTACTATCTCTGGAGAAATTAGTCCTTAAAATTAAATTCATTCATGTTTAGAAATAAAGTAAGATTTCTTTAATGTGGCTTGGTGAGAAAGTTTATGGCATAATTTGCTCATTTGCCTATCGACAATTAGAAAATTATTTACAAAAATTATGAATTATCCTATCAAATAGAATTTGATTGTAAGTGGAATTTTTGATGTACCGTATAGTAAAGGATTGAATTTTAAATGATAATTTTGTATACATCTTAAAAAATTTATTTGATATTCCAATGCATGTGAATGAGCAATCAAAAATTGTTCTATAACCAGAATATGTGGCCCTATATACATGTACGTAAGATGAATAAATTGCATTTCTTGAAAGTATCTTTTTTTTGACATTGACATACGTTTCGTTTCGGTGAGAGCCTCTGCTTTCATAAATCATTTCTCTCTCTCTCCTACAACTTGGAATACTTTTCTTTTTCATTTTTTTTTTTATTTCTAAACTCAATTCAATGAAAATATTCCGTAGCAAGCGATATCCTGGCTGGTCGTTAAATTATTATTCCACCTTTCATTTAGTCAACCATAGAAAAGTAAAATAGCATAATTCAAAAAAGAATGAGATTTAGGGCTAAGTTTTATTTATGATGTAATGTACCACATAACAAAATAACACACACCCCGACAGACCATTTTGAGCAACCCACTTTTTTGGAATCAGGAGTCCTCAAAACGAGTATTTCTATCGATTTTGATGTAACATCCTTGAAAGCGAATTTTTAAATAGTAATTTTAAAAATTTTAGATTAAAAATAAAATTTAATTTCCAAGAAAAATATAAAAAAAGCCCCGTTTCCTTTTTGTATCAGCTCTTGATTCTAATAATCGGCTAAAAGGAATTTCCCACGCCTATGATCTAATAATAATAATAAAAAATTTAAAATTTCTTTAATTTTGTAGATAGCATATTACAAATAAGTATCACTAAAAAACAATTGAGTAATTCAACCAAAATATACACAAATAAGTATTTAAGGAAATAAAAAGGATGAGATGATTCACTGACAATACTTAAAATTAATCCAAATAAAATTCATTTTTTTATTAATAATAAATATCAAGTTATTTGTTTAAAAATAAAACAATTTATGAGAGAATTCACCCTAAATTGTAGAAACAGAGAGAGAGAATAGAGGGGGGTGGGGTTTGCACAGATGGGTGATTTATTCGTGGGGAGTGGGAAGGAAAACTCTCTCTCTCTCTTGCATTGACTCCATATAAAAGGAGGGGAGGGGGTGGCACTGCCACTTTCCACTTTTGCACAGTACAATGGCGGACATTGTGTTTTCGCTACCAGGCGTCCATAGCAAAGGCAATCAAGTGGTTTTAGCCCATTGTATTGCATCCCCTAAAAAAAGAAATCAATTGTTATAACACACAATAAAAAAGAAAAATTAAGTTAAATTTCTTTCAATTATTTTATATATACGTACTATATACGTATATATCTCATTTCCTCCTGGTGCATGCAGTTCAATTTGTAATAATATAATACAAAAGATATATCATTCTACAACGTATTCTATGATGACTTTTGATAAAACTTGTCACATCTCTAAATTATCTCGATAAAATAATTGAATTATTTCTCGTTAAATAAATTAACATACCATAAATAAAATCTTTCTAATTAAATCTCGTTTCTATAATTTTGACAGAGCTAGAGATCTCGCCTGTTTCTTTTGTGTAAGAGTTCCGATTTGTTTTTCTTACGTAATTCCGAACCATATCGGTTGTAAACAAAAGTAAGCTAATAAAAATATTATTAATTAATAAGTATTGCAGGTCTTTGTTACCTTCACTGTAAGCTCGGAACTTGCACTAGAATTTTCGGTGCTTCCTTTTATAGAGCCAATTATAAATTCCTTTGGGGATTCGCATGTTAATTTCGATTCAAAAGGGGGTCATAGTATGTTGTATATAATTTCAGTGTTTTAACTAATGTTCCGTCATTATTGGATTCGGATGTCTAATGAGTCGTCGGGTGAAGTTTTTTCTGATTCGTTCGTTTGTTTTTCTCCGTGAATTTCAAAAATAATCAATAGCATAAATTTATATAATGTAAAGAATTTTCTTCATACTATAAGTTAGGCACCCCCAAAGACGTGAAAATAGGCTTTTAATCAAAATTGTCCAAGAAGTACTAGAACTTTACTGATGTATAGTTTTTTTCGATTTTCTCAAAGTTCGCTCCAACGATTTTGATTAAAATTCAAAAATTGATTATTTTTTAGATGTTCTTTCAAATATATATTCTCATTTTGCCATTGAAATCTTCTGAAGACCACTTTACTCTTATACTTCATAGAAAAGATAGGAGAATGATTGCCATGGTAACAAGTAGTATTTTTTTTTTTTTAACATTCACACTTTTTTTCTCACTCACACTCACACACATTCACTCTGTCTTTTCGGCAACTCAGGCCATATAAGACATTTACCATAACCGTTATTGATTTAATATACATATATGGGGTCCAGGCATTCTTATTTAAGCCATTTGATATCCAAGTGGCTTAAATAAAATCATCGGACTGCCTGGGGTCCGAACCCGCGACGTTTGGTATACGAGGTTAGCACGCTAACCTCTACACCAAGCCCCGAGGGCGGTAACAAGTAGTAACAAATAAACAAATTGTTTATAAATTTTTCAAATTCATATGTACTGTACTATCGGAAACTAAATATATGCCGACACAAAAAATCTGGTGTGACAGAACACAACTTTCGATTACCGAAGGTAAGAGAAAGTTGTGTGCTGTGCGACATTTCACCAGATTTTTTTATCGGTGATCGGTGCTTTATATAACAACTCAGTATCTAAATGCAAGAAATAATAGATGATTATGACTTTAAAACATTTTTTTTCCTCTTTCTTTTCTTGAATTTATCGTGATATTAGCAACTTTTGATCTTTAATTAGTTTTTCGTTTTGGTAATAAATCATAACTAACGTCTTATTATGAAATGAAGAAAGACATTTAAACGTACCGTATTTATAAAATACGATAAGAAGAAATATATTCATCTTTAATTTTTGATTTTATTTTTTTTATTCACCCTTAGAGTACAAATTAAGATCTAAGGGTATACACGTATTGCAAGATAAATTTATATTGGCTAGCAATTAATTTAAATAGAGTCTAAAAAAAGAAGACAACTAACGAGTTGTTCATTTTGGAATGAAATGTTTCTTTAAACAAAAGGGCTTGACATAATTTAGAGAAAGAGAGATGATAAAGAGCTGTGTTAATTTTTATATCAACATACAAAAAAAAAAAGAATTTCTGTATTTATAAATCAGACAAAGAAAAAGGCAACCAGAGAAAGGGAGAGACATGTCCCTTGTGAGTTTTCATTTTATAATAAAGAACTCAAACAAAAATTCATCTTTAATTTTCGAAACCATAAAAATCATTTTTTGTTCTAATTTTTTCAATTTTTTTGAACGACTCCGTATTTCCCAAACGCACAAGAATGAAATGAGATTACGTCAAAAAAAAAATTCCAATCCCTTTGTGTTTTCATAGCACGAAGATAGATAGATTAATATTACCTTTATAAAGAGGATCTAATTCTGAATTCTAAAACAAATGAATATGAACTAGGTATAAAATTTTATCGATATTTGACCTCGACTTTTGTTTTAATTAATAACTAAGCTAGAAAAGTTGGATAAATGAAATTTGACAGATTTATTCTCTAATGAATCCGGAGTTTGGTCATTTATAGAGTTTTATTATAGTTCTTTTTAGGGAGAGGGGGAATCAATGAAGTTTAGAACAAATTTTTTGATCATTACTTCATTTACGTGATCTATACATATCTATCAGGTCTTAAAAATAAAATTATGTATAAATTCCATTTCGATATTGTTCCCTACAAAGATCATCCTACTTGAAGGGTGCCTCGCTCCGTTTCTGTTGTTGTCATATTAGGTTCAAATTAAACAGCAGAGTTTTATATGAAAAATATTTAAATATATACTTTTGGCGATCGAATTCGTCAATAATAACGCTAGTCGACAAGGTTTTTTTCACAAGAAATCTGATCTCACGTGAACAAAGAAAAAACCTAAGTACACTCACTGTACGAAAAAAATGGACCTCTTGTTCTTTTAGAAGTATAAATAAAGATATCAGATTCAAAAAAATATTTTTTTTTATAATATATAATAAAGTTAGTGCCCGTGAACCTATGCTCCAAGAGGATACATTAGCTTCTCGTAGATAAGGTTCGCTTTTTAATTCAATTGAAGTCCATTTTTTTCGACCAGTGAGTGTACTTAGGTTTTTTCTTTGCTCACGTTTTTGTTCATAATTTCGTTAATAATTAACAGATTTTTACCAATGAATGATTTTTAGAAAGCCAAAGAATTATAGAATATCGTAAATATGTTTTTTTCATTCAGGGATATCTAAAATTGTATTAGGGGTGACCAAAGCAAAAAAAATCTTGAAAATTTCGATTTTTTAAAACTTTAAGCCGTTTGCGGCACGTCTAAATGACCTCCGATTCGGATGAAACTTAAAATTTATATGTATTATAACTATCTGCATATTTTTACGGGGTGCGGCGTTGAAAATAATTTGAACATTCTAAATAAAAGCCGTTTTAGAGCCCATTTTCAATCAAAATCTGTTTTGCTCTATATCTCTAAAACTGTGCCTGATGGGGCAAAACTGAAATGATATTTGAATTCAGCATGAAAAAAACTTCTAGAATTTCATATCTTCATTCTTGTGAAAGAAAAAAAGTTCATTTTTGTCGACTAGTGTAATCAGACCCCCCATTGAACCCAAGCCATGACTCTATAATACAAAATACTTCCTCTCTATATATATTTCATTTATATGGTAAGAGAAAGTAAAATATATTCTCTAGCTTAAAAAAAAAAAAAAAAAAAAATGAAATAAAACTCAAAAAATTCAAGAAAATTCAGAATTTTCCCATTGAAAAGAATTGATTTTTGTCTTGCTTTATAAAAAATTAAAGCCGATTAAAATTGATTAAATCTCTTAAATGAAAAATAATAAAAATTATTATATAAATAAATAAATAAAATTTTTTCTTTAAGTGATCTGTGATGAGACTACCGTAAAAAGGTTTAATTTTTAAATGCATGAAAAGAGTAGATTGAAAAATTGCAGCATCTAATTAGGGAAGGGACGGTCGGGGAGGGAGGGTTGAAATACTTTTTATATTTTCATATTTATTGATATAAAATTAATTAAAAAACATATAATTGGACAACTCTTAGTCATATCTCGATCTGTCTGTCTGTTTGTAACGCAAAACTTCTGGACCGATTTTCATGGAGTTTTTTTTAATGGGTACAGAATTTTCCGGGGGTGATTTTAGGCTATCCTTATATCAAATTAGGGTAGGGACCGCAGCTAGTATTAAATAAAGGAAAAAATAGCACATGTTGATATTTTTATATTTTATAGCATTAATTGTATTTGTAAGATACTGAGTGAAGAAACGGCCAAAACGTCGAGTTTATTAAATCAATATTTTCTTTTTAATTTTGCTTTTGGCTGCTTTACCTCCTACTTTTGCATTGAGAATAATGAAATACGTTCATTTAATCTCTAAACAAGAAAATTGGCCTTTTCACAGTTTCATTTCTCTTAATGAATAAATAACTCCAATGCTAGGAAGGTTATACAAACGAAAATTAGCAGATTGAATGCAGAATCCAAGCAAATTTATTAGATCCACAGGAATATTTAATTATAAAATAAAAACAAAAATGGAGAAATGGATTGTGTAAATTTTTATTGTATTCTGTGGATAAAAAAAAAAAAAAAGAAATTAAAAAGGGCGAGAAATGTCTAAAAAGTGGCGGTGGCGGTGGTGGGGGTAATATTCAATTCAAGAAAATATGCAAAGAATAAATTTACATATTCTAATCTTATTCTTTTCTTATTTTCTCCTCCTTCTGGGTGAGAAAAAAAAAATCTAAACGGAAAAAACAGTCAAGTCATGGGGGTGTGGGGGGCGGGGAGAGAAAAAAGAGGTGGCAACGAATGAACGGGCGGCCAGGCCAGGGTGTTTTCAATTTAATTTTGTCGTTGTTGCATTGTATAGCGCGTTGATCTGCAAAAGTGAAAGAAAAAGGATAAAAACGTTAAGAGTGGATGAGTGGAAAGAAAAGAGGGTGGGGGAGGGGAGGGGGCAAGTTGGTATTTTGGGAAATGTCGTGGAATAAACGAAATGAACGAGAAACTGACGACGACGAGTCCCAAGAGATTTTAGAAAGAAATAAAAAGATAATGAAACAGCCCCCCCCCCTCCACCCAACTGTTATATTATTAGAGTTATAAGAAAAAAAAATATATATTATCTTATTAAAAGTTAAATTATTAATATTTATAGGATTTAAAACTTAAATTCACCGCTTTTTAACACATAGATGTTGCCAATTCTATTAATAATAATAATAATGTTCCTCTGTTCATCGATTGTCAATTCACTTTGCATCAAATTAACCTTACCTCGGTTACCATTTAGCAAGGGCGGATACAAGGGGGGTTACCCCCCCCCCCCCCGAGATTCGAAAAAAATACCTTTTTTTCGCAAAAAAATTTATTTTTAATGTAAAATTTTTAAAATTAATACTTAAAAATTTGATGTGTATTTATATTCTGGCAAACAAGTACAGAATGCGCTTTTATATTACCGAAATTTAAAAAAAAATAGTGTGCTGTGCGACGAGTCACACCAGATTACCCCCCCCCCCGAGAAACACCTCTGGATCCGCCCTTGCCCCCGACTTTAGAGTGTAACACTAAATGGCCTCAGGAACCGAGAGGGAAATTTAAAAAAATCTGGTGTGACTGGTCGCACTGCATATAACTCTCTCTTACCTTCGGTATTCGAAATTTGTGTTCCGAGCTTGTCACACCTGATTTTTTGTGTCGACATATATTTAATTACCGACAGTACGGTACTACATTTGAATTCAAGATGTAAAAAAAAATATTTATATTTTATTACCATGGCAACCATTTCTTCTATCTTTTCTATGAAGTATAAGAGTAAAGTGTGCTTCAAACAATTTTGAGGACAAATTGAAAATATACATTTGAAGGAGCATCTAAGAAATAATTGATTTTTGAATTTTAATCAAAATCGTCGAAGCGAATTTTGAGAAAACTGAAAAAAAAAAAAAAAAAAAACTGAAAAAGTGTATCAGTAAAGTACTAGGTACTACTTACTTTTTGGCCGATTATTTTTTAAATCTTATTTTTACGCCCCAAGAGAGTGTCTAACTTAAATATAAAATTTCAACCTCCTAGATTAATTCCTTCATGCTTAAAATCGAACACAGACAATGTCGCGGGAAAACCACTTTTTTGGACCCAGGGGACCTCAAAATGTGTATATCCATCAAAATCTCGACATGGAATTTTTGACATTAATCCAAGTTGTCTCGTTATAATTTCTTTCACATTTTAAATATTCTCCTATTTCTTCTAAACAAATCAAATTGAGCCCCTCGAGTACTCGTATTTTACTGATGTACTTTTTTTAGTTTTTTACAATTTTATAAAAAAAAAAAAGACCGAGCTCCGGCTCGGTCAATCCGGAACTTATATTTATTGAAACATAGCCTATAAATAAAAGTAGAAAATATATTTAAATATATTAAAAATTAAATACATTTATTTACTTCTCTTGATAATTCTTTTAAAATTTGGTGAATAATTAGTAACAGCACTTCTCAGTAACATTTATCGAGAGCCACAAATAATCCTTCAAAGAGCCGCATGTGGCTCGCGAGCTGCAGTTTGGCCATCCCTGCTCTATTCGATTGTTTTTAGGCTTTAGAAACAAATTCTAAGTTTACTAGAAATTCAACAGCCGCTTTCTCCTGGACCTCGTACAGATATCGAGTGCTGTTTGGCATTGTTTGATGACATCATCAAGTTTAATAATATAAATCTTATTGAATCCTATTAAAGTATTTTGTCTCCCCTCCACCCTGCTTAATATTCTGGTGAACAGATCAAAGTCACAACTAACGCCTTTTGGCTATTTAAAATCTATGTTCTATTGGGTTAATTACCAGAGTGGAATAGGGAATAGTGAAGCCCTTGGACGTCCTTCTCCTTATTCTCCTTACAACGTTTTTTCTATATTTAAGAAAAAAACGACATCCAGATTTTTTTTTTTTTTTTTTTGATAAAATATCTCTTATTGAGGAAGAATTTCATTAGAATTGCTTTGAATAATTTTGAAATTTATATTTAAAAAAGGGGCTCTATGTTTTGATATTTATTAAAAAAAAAAAAAGATTTAGCGCTTCTCTCTAAGTTTATAGAAAAATATTAAAATTTCTTATGATATATGCTCGAGTATTTAGGGCTTAAATGAAAATATTTCTTTGGTGAAATCGAAACAGGTTCCTTCTCTCTTGCTCTCAGACATAAATCTTTTTTTAATTTCTTTAGATAAATCGGAAATAGGAAATAAAGAAGCTCTAAAGGAAGTTGATTAAATGAGAACGAGAGCGAGAGAGATGTGCGTGATCCAGGTGAGTTAATTAATTGTCATTGAATGATAAATTCCCGCCCAAAGAAAGTGCGAATTGAGTGGAATTGACCTACGGAGTGGCAAAATTTGAAATAAAAAAAAATAGAGTTTCGTTATTTATTTAACGTATCTCCATTATACCCATAGGTGTCAGAACGGGGAGGGGAGGGGGAGGGCAAAGTGTACTGCCGACCGATACCCTCTTCCTTTTAATAATTCCTTATTAATATCGGCTAGGACTATACATTTTCCAAGTTCATCATCGTGATCAGATGACTGGTCCATGAGTAGGTAATTTAAAAATCCATATACATCAAAACGTAAAGATATATACGGGTACAGTGGTCACCCGGTCACCCAAGCGAGTGAATTATATGAAAGATTCATATAATTCACTCTTTTGGAAATTAAAATTAGATATACAAATTAAACACTAGGTTAATGTATTAATTACCCTCGGGGCTTGGTGTAGAGGCGTGCTAACCTCGTATACCAAAGGTCGCGGGTTCGGACCCCAGGCAGTCCGATGATTAATAAGAATTCCTGGATCCCCAATATGTATATTAATCAATCAATAACGGATATCGTAAAAGTCTTATATGGCCTGAGTTGCCAAAAAGACTGTGCTCTTATTTAAGCCATTTGGTATCTAAATGGCTTAAATAAAATCATCGGACTGCCTGGGATGCAAACCCGTGACCCTCGGTATAGATGCCAGGCACGCTACCAACTGCACCAAGCCTGAGGGCCAGTCGAAAGTGTAAATCTTAACACTCTTTTTCGTCACCATTGTTACATATTGTATGCCCCTTCAACAATATATTCACATATACATACTGTTTTTTATATATATATATATATATATATATATATGTTCAATTGGCAACAATTTAAAATATATGAATATACCAAGCATTTATACACTAACTCTGAGCATAAAAAAAAAAAAAAAAAAAATTAAAGGACTGATGATCTATAAAACGCAAGTAGTGGAACTAAGGTGCTATGAGAAACTAAATATATCACGACACAAAAAAATCTGGTGTCGCAGAACACAGTACACAACTTTCGATTACACACACCAGATTTTTTAAGAGAGAGAATGTATTATTATTATTTATCATAAAATTACAAATGAAATTATATTAATATTTCCTAACAATATAGGTTTAATAATAAAAAAAAAAAAAATACAAAAAGTACAATCCCTTTGAGTAGATGAAAGTAAAAGTTAAATAATTTTATTTGTTACCTTTTGCCCTTTGAGAAATTTTAATTTCACTCGCCCGGTTGTTCTTTAATATTAAAACTTGCAATAAATTTTGATTACGATAACCCCCCCCCCCCTTGTTTTTTAAATTTTATTTCAAATTTAATTAGTTCTCTCTCTGCTGCTGGTTTGTTTATTTACCCCTCGAATTTGGAATTAAACCCTCTACCTCTCTGACCGAGGGTCTCTCTTCTCTCTCTTCTTCCTTCTCTAAACCTAAAGGGAAATCCGTTCTCTTAAAATTTTATAATTTAATCTTCTTGAATTCGGTTTAATCAGCGAGCGCCGTTCCGTTGGCTCCCTCCCCCCCCCATTCTAAAAAGTTTTCCCCTTTTATTGTTAACATTCAAATATTACTTCGTTCTTGGGGTCATTTTTCTTGATTTCCTGACCCTTTCTTTTACCACTTTGTCATTCTCTTATTTTTTCATTCTTATTCTTCTAGTTTTTTTTTTTTTTTTTTTTTAGTTTTGTTTTGCATCCCCCGTTTTTTGAAATGACAAATCTGTACAAGTGTAGATTTTTTCTTGCTCAACGTTAATATTTTGAATTCTAGGTTCAGACTTTAAATATTTTGAGATTAAATTAAATGAAACGTTTCGGTTTCTCATTCTGTTGCCTTATTCTTAAAAAATTAATTAATTATACAGTATACATATAACCTATAAAATAATTATACATACTGTTTGTTAAAGCTAAATTAAATAGCTAAGTTACTCGGCTTTGGTTCATTTGTGTTAATTACTAATAACGTCGTAAAAGAATATTTTTGTATTATTTATTTGCGCTCTCGGCAGCTGAGGCCATTTAGGGTTATACAATTACAAACATATTTAAATTAATTAATTGTGGCTACCGAGGAACTTTCAACACGCTGATTCCTCGGGGTCACCCACCCGAAGTTTTTTTTTTTTTTTTTTTAAACACTCACACTTTTTTCTCATTCACACACACATTCACACACACATACACACAGTCTTTTCGGCAACTTAGGCCATTTAAGACTTTAAACGATACTCGTATTTATATAATATATATTTATTTAGGGTCCAGGCATTCTTATTTAAGCCATTTGGTATCCAATTGGCTTAAATAACATCATCGGACTGCTTGGGGTCCGAACCCGCGAGGTTTGGTATACGAGGTTAGCACGCTAACCTCTACACCAAGCCCCGAGGGCCTACCCGAAGTTATTTTTGTATTATTAAAAATACGTTTTCATCTATAACTCATTTATAGGCTATTTAATTATAATAATTATATATTATAATTCAGGACTTCTTCAGAATTGCCATGTCTTTATATTATTACAATTATTTATCAATAATTATCCACTGACAACAAATTAACAATAAAAACCGAATTTGTTGTCAGTGGCGTAACGAGCTTAACTCGCGCCCGGGGCACAATACCTTTTTAGCGCCCCCTCCCCCCATTCGATAACCATAAAACATTATACAGTGGCGTATATAGAAATTTTTTTCGGGGAGCCCGAACTCAAAAATTTTCCTGCCTGCGGAAAATTTTTTACCCTGCTGTTAAAATCATTTTACCTTTTTTTTAGGGAGGCTAAATTTTGCGGAATTTTTTCCTCTTCCTGCAGAAAAATTTTATTTTTTTTTGCGTAACCAAATTTTCCCGTCACGCGGAAATTTTTTTCCCGGACATTAAAATTATTTTTTGTTTTACAGTCCATTTGGCGTCACTTTGTGAGTAGCGCCCTGGGCATGATGACTCCCCTTGCCCCCCCCTCGCTACGCCACTGTTTGTTGCTATCGTTTGTTTTGTTCATTTTTTTTTTATTTTACAAATCTAATCATCAAATTAGAGGAGGTCGTTTCTTGGTATATTCTCTTTCTTGGGCATTTAGAATTTTTGTTGTAATAATACTACATGTTTGTTGTTTGATGGACTTTGCAACTTCTCCACCCACACACACACACACACACATTCACCCGCTCTTTTATAAATAAAATCTTATAAAGTTTACACTAGTTACTTGAGAAAAGGAAATTATCTTCAAGATGTTTCATATTACATTAGCGAGGGAGGCAAAATTAAAGGTAAATTTGGTGGTGTAGGTAGAAGCTACTTAGAGTTTGAGTATAAAATAAGCAAATTACAAAAACAAAAGAGTTGTTAGTTTAATTTATGGCTATTTTACTTTTTTTGAGTAACGATCACTAAAGAGAGACTGGATCTAAATTTGATTGAACAAGCGCAAGTGAATTTTCATTGATGAATAGGGGAAGTTTTTTTTTGACAAAGTTGTACGTTGGCGTAAAAAGAAAAAATTTTAATTTTTCCTGGATTTATATTTTACCAAACGACTGGTGCGCACTCACAGTTTCGGCAAAGTTCCATCCATCTTAAAGTCCTCGAATACAAGATTAATATAATCAGTAGTTAGAGATCAAGTCATAATTACAAAAAGAAGTACATATTAGTAACATTGTTACATAGTCATAAATTTCTTTTACAATATACTGATTTTTTTTTATTTATTTAAAGTCTTTTTTTTGGCATCTGAGGCCATTCCTGAAGCCTCGTCCCTATTTGCTAATATTGACTTAATTTTGCATAAATTGGAAAAATAATGTAGACCTATATCTTGTTTTTTTTTTTTTTCAATTGACAAGTGAGCCAATTCAAAATTAAATCAGGTATATTGTAGAATAAATTTTTAACTATGTAATTGTACCGGTATTTTGTAATTATGGCATGTTCTCTCACTAATGTTTATATTAATCTTTTATTTGTAGACCTCAAGATGGCGATTTGTCTGAAACTGCATGTGCGCATCAGTCCGAAACTGCGTGTGTTTGGTAAAATAACATGGTATATTCTGAAAAAAGAAAAAAAATTTTGTAAAATTTTCTTCTTTTCAACCTATAACTTTGATAAAAAAAAAAATACCTTGTAACTTCCCATATTCATCAATCAATTTCTAGTTCCCCATATATTTTGAAGGCCCCCCCCCTCCCAGAAATCTCGAAAAATTATAAATAAATTGAAAAATTTTTAAATTACTCAGAACCAGGCAAATACTCAAAAACCAGTATTTCCCAGGCAGCTTGGAATATTGCAGCAATATTGCCCATCTTGCATAATATTGTAGGGCTAACTCAAACAGCAACATTGCAGCAATATTCCTGCAAGTTACAAAGAGCCATGTGCAGCAATGTTGCTGCAATATTGTCAATATATGCAAGATTTGCAATATTCCAAGCTGTCTGGGTTGAAATACAAAAAATACAAATGTATTTCAAAAACGTATTTTAATTTTTTATTTTTTTTATTTTTTTTTTTTTTAATAAAACCGGAACGAGGA
Organism: Euborellia annulipes; assembly: GCA_023213315.1. Taxonomy (NCBI): domain Eukaryota; kingdom Metazoa; phylum Arthropoda; class Insecta; order Dermaptera; family Anisolabididae; genus Euborellia; species Euborellia annulipes. The sequence goes on from JAKCPI010027366.1 coordinate 14,886, forward strand.
GGGGCTGAGTTTTTATTTCAAATACTTCTTTTTAAAGTATTTTGTATTTCAAATACTGGTTTTTGAGTATTTTGCCCGGCCCTGAAATTACTATTAGAAAATATTTTATTATTTATTCATTTGGGAAGGGAAATTTGAATCTCTGGTCATCCCCCTCTCTTTTTGACTACGGTCCTGTTCTGGACTATCATACAGGACCAATTCAGAAATCTAGCCAACTGAATGCCAAAGAATATCAATCTTTCTTAAAAAGTATTTAATTTAATCCTTTTTAAGACCTTTTTATTAAATAATTTATTCTCATATTGATTTGTTTTCAATTGGCACTCCTCTCTTCACTCAACTTGTATTGAGTTATTCATTTGAAGTTAATCCAACGCAACGCAACGCGCTGTCATTAATATCAGTCAAATTATTTAATTAATTATAACGATTGTTAATTAAGCCATAGCGAATTATTAAAGTAATTAAAAGTCAATCGATCTTAAAAATAAACAAAAACCAAGTGAAAATAGATAGATTTTAATTTATTTATTATTAAACACCATATGATTGATTAATAATAAATATTCGGTAGGGCGGGGATTTTTTTTTCTGTGAGGGTATTGTCTGTTACGAACGCTTTGCTGATCATCATCAATCAGCACCCAAAATATCTCTCTGTGTAACAGGAGAGAGTGTTTATATTAGATTTATCAGGGGTGTCCTCCCCCCTCTTTTTAGGATGCCACCAACAGCCGGGGCTCCTGATTGGCTGTCACATCTTTGGACAATAAAACGTCATGGCTTACCAATCCTCGGGATTTATTTCTCTTCCTCTGTGTGTTTGTCAGAAAAATCAAGTCTCCCCCCCCTCTTCTGAAGGGGGGGGGGACGTTTTTGACATGAAAGCCAATTAGTTAAGGGTTACTTTTCTTCTTTTCGTTTCATTTTTCTATTTGCTTTTTGACGGTAATTATTAATTTCTTTTTTTTTCTATCCCCACTCTCTGCATCCCCACATCTTTTCTCAAAATAGTAAAAGTTTTATTGAAAAATCTATTTTAATTTATTATTTATTTTTAAAGTGAAACTTTTATTTGATCCTCTCAAATTTTTACGCTCTTCTATCAGCATGTCAGGTTACAAGTCGTGACGTCAAGGGCCGTGACGCTATAAGCCTCTATTGTGACGTCATGTCACAAGCCGTGACGACAAAAATAGAAAAGTTGCAATTTAATATATATGACGAATTATAAAAAAATAATTGTGAGATTTAATTATTCAATTTTTAAATTGATATAATATAATTTTTAAAATAATTTAAAATGATTCAAATCTTCAATTGCTAAATAAATATTGTTCTCAGTTTTTAACATGCGTCTATTGATTTCCCATTATCAATCCTCATTTTCCAATTATTAAGCTACGATTAAAAACGCGATTTTAATACCCTTAATTGAATAATTTTCTGAAAATTTTCAGTTAAACGCCTACGTTCCGAAAAAAAAGTTTCACTTGCATCGTGGTTTCATAAAACCACACAATGATTTTTTTATAATTGGAAAATGAGGATTGATAATGGGAAATCAATAGGCGCTTCTTAAGGTGCGCGTCTCGGGGTGCTAATTTTGGGACTTTCCAGCGGCACAATTTTGAAGCTATCGACCTCAAATTTTTTTAAATTAAAGCTATTAAAATATCTACAACTTATAGAAGCCCTTTTTTGATTTTCAAAAAAAAAAAAATTTTTTAGATTAATCGCATTAAATAAAAGATATTTAAAAAAGGAGCTCTATAAGTTGTAGATAATTAAATTAGTAATCATTGTGTTAAAGAATAATTAATTTTTGCCTTTAATTAATTAGCTGGAAAGTCTAGAATGAAATGGATCAAGTTGCGTGTATTCTAATGGGGGAACACAACGCCATCTGGTGCCCCTCGAGTAATCGTGTAAGGTGAGACGCGCACCTTAAAAACTGAGAACAATATTTATTTAGCAATTGACGATTTGAATCATTTTAAATTATTTTAAAAATTATATTTTATCAATTTAAAAATTGAATAATTAAATCTCACATTTATTTTTTTATAAGTCGTCATATATATTATATTTCAACTTTCCTATTTTTGTCGTCACGGGAAGTCACCTTTGACAGACGTCACGGTTGGCAACGTGACATGCTGATAGAGGAGCGAAAAAATTTGAGGCCATTAAATTAAAGTTTCACTTTAAATAATATAAAGGTATTCGTTTGATTCTATTGTTTGTCATACGATTTGTGCACTAAATTCATAGAGGATTAAATATTTGTTGATACAAAGCTGAATTTTAGGTCACAAATTCAAATTCACTTTTTTATCTTTGACTTTTTTAAATTCTGTATGATTTTTTTTTATTCATACAGAGATTGCCTATTTATTTTTTTATCAATCTCTCAATAAATAAATAAATAAATAAAATGTTACAATTCATAGCAAATTAAAAAAAGAGAGTCAAATTTCCAATATTAAATTGTAATAGGATATCTGTCTGTTTCTTTTGTTGTTGTTGGAGACAAATCAATTGGAAGTCTTTTTTTATCTCTGTTCGACTTGTGATATTCAATACCTCGTAAAAGAGATTGGGGGTGAAGCGAGAGATATGATTTAAATACACTAGAAAAAATTCGTACTTAAAGTGCCTGCCTGCCTGCCCTTTTTGCTATAACTCCAACGTAATATTATAATCTAGGTCATTCATTCATTTTATCTTAAGAATTTCTATTTTAGCTTTAGGTAGGGTTTTATATGTTTTTATTTATCAAGTTGAAAAAATAAAATATATTAATACCTACCAGATTGATAAGGGTCGAAAGTTTTCTCACTGGTTGGCGTTACTTTTCTGAATAATAAATTTCATTTTCATTCGTTCCAAAAATTTTATAATAATTTAAGTAAGATTTCAACTATAATTTGTGTCGACATTTCTGCCCTAGTTTTAAATTCAAATGTAAAAGAAATATTTTTTTTTCTTTAAAAAGTCTTAAGGTCACAAGCCCAAACAGCCCTGAGAATTAATAAACTTCATAAGCTACATAAACTTGTACCTCAAAATTCATAAATTAAATGTTTTTTTTTTCTCACACTTTTTTCTCATTCACATTCACACTCACATTCACACACTCTTTTCGGCAACTCAGGCCATATAAGACTTTGACGATATCCGTTATTGATTAATATACATATTTGGGGTCCAGGCATTCTTATTTAAGCCATTTGGTATCCAAGTGGCTTAAATAAAATCATCGGACTGCCTGGGGTCCGAACCCGCGATCATTGGTATACGAGGTTAGCACGCTAACCCCTACATCAAACCCAGAGGGTTTCAAGGAATTTAAGTTATAAAATTTATAAGCATAGGAAAAAAATTATATTTTTTTCCATGACAACCATTTCTCCTATCTTTCCTATTAAGTACAAGAGTGCTTCAAATTTCAAGGGCAAAATGAATTTTAAAAAGCATAAAAAAAAAAATTGATTTATGAACTTGGTTAATTTCTAGAATAGAATCGCGAAGCCATCAGTGGGCGCTTGACTAGTTCACTAGTTAGCTCTTTTGACATCAGCTCTACGTTCATGATTCTTTCGTTGTTTTCATTTTGCGAACGTTACGTTGTTTCGTTACTCGTGTCGTGGCGCCTTATTTGTTTTGTCACTAATGTCGTTTCGGTTCGGTCGCCGAAGGGCCCTTCGGGCTCGCAAATTTTTTTTTTTTTTAAGCTACCAAATCGCTTCGAACTGAACGGTTTCTGACCGAAGAAACCCGAAGAATTCCCCCCCGAGAATTCCCTAATTGTTTTTAATTTTTTTTAATCTAAGGAAACCGAACTGCGACCGAAGGGCCGAAACAATTAGGTCGGGACCCCTGCAAGTTGTTTAAAAAAAAAAAAGATTCTTACCTTAAAAAGTAAAAAAGAGAAAGTGCCACAAATAAGAAAACTGGAGAGCAAAAATGGCAAAAAGAAGGATGTAAAAAAAAAACTTGAACAGGGAAGGCCGGGAGATTGTATGCAAATATGGCGATTTTAAAATTAAATAATAAGAACGAATCCCAAAAGGGAGAACGAAAGAAGCACGTCAGCGCTCTCTGCTGGTCTAGTGTCCTACGATTCTATACTAAAGATTAGCCATGAATTTTAATCAAAATCGTTGAAGCGAATTTTGAGAAAATCGAAAAAAACTGAAAAAGTACAATAGTCAGTAAAGAACTAGTACTTTTTTCCGATTTTTTTACAAGCTTATTTTCACGGGGGGGGGGGTGCTTAACTTAAATATACAATTTCAGCCTCTTAGCTCAATTCCTTCATGCTTTAAATTGAACACACATAAAGACAGACCATGCTGCCAAAACCACTTTTTTCGATTCAGGGAACCTCAAAACGTGTATTTCCATCAAAATCTGGACATGGAAAGTAATAAAAGATTACAAATAATCAACATTCGGCAAAATTGCTCGTTTCGATTATCCCGTTCCTTTAATTTTAATAAATCCACATGCAATTTGATGATAAAATACTTTTCTATTCTATTCTACATAACAGTGAATAGAATATATAAATATTTCATCCAGGTGAGGCTTGCCAACAACTCTATTATAATTTTGATGTAAACATACGCATATGTTTGCACATAATGTGTATGCATTATTCTAAATTAACTTATTTCAAACAACAACAACATTTGACTGATATCTTTGTACAACATTTGACTGATATCTTTGTAATCAAATTCGCAACAAACATTTTATTAGTTACCCTCAATAAATAAAGGAAAATAATATTCATTTGTTGTTGTGAGATAAAAAGATTTAAAAAATCCGATTTATTTTTTTTTAGGGAAATCATTTATGACTTCGAGTGGTGGAGGAGGGGTGGGGGGTGATATCATTTGATTAGAATTTAGAATCATTGAAAGCTGTTGATTCTCAAAACAAAAACAAAAAAATGGTTAATAGCTATTTGTCTTGTTGAAATAATAAATTCGTAGGAATCGAGTGTATACCCCCCCCCCCCCCTTCCCGAGTCAATTTTTGCATTGCGATTTCCCGGGGTTGATATAAAAAAAAAAAACTCGTCTGATTGGTTATCGTTTAATTTATAGCCTATGAAAAGGCTAAATGTTTGATGTTGCCGTAGCGATAACACGACTCGGGTGATAAAAAAATGCAAATCCCTGTGTGTGTGTGTGTGTGTGTCTGGTTCTTTCATCGGCTGGCCGTATATTTAGGGGTTGGGAGGGGGGGTTGCTGCTGCTGCTGATCGTGTGTTCATTTCCTTCAAGCACAAAGACGATGCGGTCGATAAAGTAGCTAGCTCTCTTACTGCAGTTAGCGTATCCGCACTAACAAATATATATCCAGAAAAATTACTCAATTTATATATATTTTTTGTTAAATAGATTGATTTTGTCTTTCTCTTTCCTATATACGGGCATATGGAGGCGCTCCTTTTTGCATCTCCGATGTTTCTGGTTGAAATAAATTTTATAACATTAAACACTGTGACAAACATCTAATAAAATATGGTTGACGATATTATAGAAAACACTTTAATAATGGCTCAATAATTGCAATTTTTTAAGAAAAAATATTATTTCGCTTGTTAGTCATTTTGCAATTATTTTTGGGATAATAAGGTAGGCCTACTTACTGTATTTGTTAGAGAAAATCTTCTACAATTTATTTAATAAACTCCATTCTAATATTTTTTTTTCCTTTCTTTAAGGTAGCTCGTCGAACAGCGTTGCTCTTTTTTCAAGTTGGTGTTTGAAATAAATTTTCTTAAAACACAACTGTATAGTTGAATTATTTGTCTCTTTATTTTTGGCCAACTGTATACAGTGAGGGGCAATATCAAGTCCCACCCATGCGTTTTCTACTTGTGATTATTTCATTGTTTTTATAAAAGAAAATGAAAATCTTTATTAGAAATTTTCTAGGTTTGAACTATGTAAGTTTCCATTAAAAAATGTATAATATTTTTTTAGAAACAATGAAATAATCACAAGTAGGAAACTCATGGGTGGGACTTAATATTGTCCCTCACTGTACATATTTCAGTTTCGGCAATAAGCCATTCTCAGGGGCTGTCAATTAAAAATAAAATCTTGAATATATACCTACTGTACAAATCAACATAGATTCCGACATGACATACCTTCCAATAAAAATCTCTGGTTCTTGGAATGAAAATGTTCTAAATAATTTAGAAAATTTTCATTGATTATTAATCTATAGATTAACGACGAACTTTATATAATTCATTTTTCATTTATTTATGTATTAATGTATATAATAGTTGCGTATACAACCATCGATGTGTAAAATTTTCATTCCATAATTCGTAATAATATATATAAGTTATTTATAATTATATAATTATATATTTAATATTATAATTATAATTATATAATTGCATTTATTATTATAATTATAATTATTAATTTATTTTAATTATTTTACATTAATTTTATAGGTTATGTTGAAAAATTAAATTAAAATAAACCTGTCAGTTTTAACTGAGGGTTTCGCCTGCCAGCTAGATCTGTTCGTGTGTGTGCAAGCCTCAGGCCGCTGTTCTAGGATTTTGCTTGCAGTCCGATAGTCCCGCCACTAACGTACAGGCCGCGCCCGCGATTTTTCAAGAAAAAACCGACACCTGTCAAAAATACTCGTTCGTGTAGCCTATAGCCGGCTATTAGCTTCTTGTGCCTAGTGTCCCGCATTCGCGAGAAAAATCCATCTCATTTGGATTGGCTACCAATCATTTGAAATAAATAGGGATGGGGTCTAAATGGCCTTAGATGCCAAAAACAAATTTAAAAAAAGAAATCCATGGTTCTTAAGGATGCTGAAGCTCAAAAATTTCCGTTATATTTATTCTCTCTCCGTTTCCTAAATTCTATGACTTCTTGATTTTGTTTCAACAATAAAATGTATAAATAAATAAAAGTAAACTTCTCTCTCTCAAGTCATTTTATTGCAAAGTAATTCTCTCTCTTTGTTATCCCATTAACGCTACTGTTTCCTCTCTCCTTTTAACAGAAAGTTTACGTTTGAATCCCCGCGAGGATCATTTGAATTGGAATGAAATGATCATGTTTAACAAAATACCTTTTGATTGTTGTGATAAGATTAAGAGATTAATTGCAATAAACGAGATGTTTTATTTTTATGCCTCTAGGCACGTGCCAAAATTTAAAAATATTAAAAATATTAAGAGAAAAAATTCTAACAAGATAGACAAGTTGGTTTTATCTTTATAATTTGTTCAATGAACAAAAATACAACTTAAGCTCTGATTGAATTTATTCAATTTCGAATTACATAATTTTTAATCATGATCAAAGGAGATGAACCTTTAAAAGAAAATTTAAGGAATCACTTTTTATAATTAAAAATTTTAATAAGTCAATCAATTTTAAATGTGAAAGTGAACTAGCTTCGATCAGTTATACTGACATTATTAACAAATTGTAATATAAATAGCAAATAATACCTACTGTACATGTTATTTACATTATATACATTTATATTTATCTAAATATTTTTGATGTCATGACATTTATTTATAGAATTTTAAAATTTTTTAAATAAACATGAAACATCGATTGATAGTTTTCATTTAAATATATTTTTTAAATTTTTATATCTTGGTCAAAGTTTCTTTGTATGATGTTTTGAAGTTTTTTGGTACTTTATTTTATAATTGTCTAATGTATTTAATTGTTTTAGTTGCTGTGATGATGGAGTAATTCGAAATTGAATAAATTCAATCAGCGCTTAATTTGTATTTTTGTTCATTGAACATAATATAAAGATAAAACCAACTTGTCTATCTTGTCAAAATTTTCCCTCTATATTTTTCTCTAAATATTAAATATTTGACCACATAATATATATTTTTTAAAAATACTTTTTTGTAAATATTAAATTTTTATTTCAAAAATATTTTCTGAACCAAAATATACGAGATATATTTTGTTATGATTTATCAATAGTTTGTTTTTCAGTGAGTAATCGTAAGTCTATTCTGTAGCTCCATTTTAAAATAAAGTACAATTTGCCAATTTTTTTTTTTTTATTTTATTTTTATAAATTTTAAAATAGATAACTTGCCGAAAAGACTGTGTGAATGAGAAAAAAGTGTGAGTGTTCAAAAAAAAAAAGAAAACAGTGGGTAGAACAAAAATAATTGCATATACAAAAAACAAGGGGAGGGACCAAACATAAATTGCCTAGAGGTCCCAGACGGCCTTAATCCGCCACTGTATGCACTGATATTTTTACATGAATTTCAACCCTTCAATTTCTCTCAATCAAGTAGATTTTGGTAATGTATGAAGGTTACATTTTATTGATTCGGAATAAGAGAAATTTAATGGAGTTGACTCCTTTGAAGAGGCTAATTTGAATTTATTTTTAACGATGTTTGAGCTCTTGCACCCCGTCTCATGCGATTAAAAATGTATTTCATTTGAATTGGCTTACCAATCAAATGAAATAAATATAGACGGGGGTTTAAATGCTCTCCGATGCCATTCTTAAATAAAAAAAAAAAAAAAAAAAGATGATTGACTGATACCAAGGAGATAATTCATTATGCAAAAGCTAAGCAGGAAGGAAGAAGAATCAAAAGGTTTTTCACAAAGAGAAAGTTTATATTTCAAAGGCACGATCTAATTTTAAATTAAATAAATATAAAATTGTACTCTGCAGCGTACAATTTTATATTAATTTTAACAGTGC
>JAKCPI010027367.1:0-10929 GCA_023213315.1 Euborellia annulipes
AAATATTCGCGCCTCCCCTTAGACTAGTCCGCGCCTCCCTAGGGAGGCGCGCCTCACAGTTTGGAAAACGCTGGTCTAGACCCAGTTTGATCAATCATTACATCAGCCACACGCCGAACTATCATGGAGTTTACCCCGCTCTCCCAAAAAAAAAGATAGAAAACGAAGACAAAAAAGGAGAAAAAAACCCACAAAGTTCAGAACATGAGCAAATTAGAAATGAAATGCTCATGAGTGAAGCGATTTCTTAATTTGTACCATTCCTTGGACTATGAGGAATGAAGGAAGGCCAAATCGGTGTTGGACACATTGTTCGAAGCGTTCTTCCTAGTCGAAAACTCAAATGTGACTGAGTTTTGTTCAAAAGATTGAAGATTGATTGAAGAGCCCGACAATCGATTGCCTGAACCGTTTGATCTAAAAGAATGACCGTGTAGTACCTTCTTTATAGTCAAAGTCATACTAGAGCGAATCCCTGGAGGTTACGGCATTTTTATTTTATTTTATTTAAGGTCTTTTTCAGTATCGGAAACCATTTAGACCTCGTCTCTATTTATTTCATCTGGTAGCCAATTCATATGAAATTATTTTTTCCGCATGAAACGCCTGCGACTCCTAGCATAAGAGGCAGAAACTCTACCACTGAGCAATGGCCCAAAAAGGCATTATAGAATTCAATAGAGAGAAATCGTTCCAAATGCCATCTTTTTAATTCTAAATATAATCCTTTGTTCCCATAATCCTTGACCTAGTAAGACTTCGACTATAAGGTCATTAAGGACAGGTGTCATCTATTTTGAAATAATAATTTCTTTAATATTGAAGAAAGGTAGGAGTAGTCAAAAAATAAAACCTTTGGAAGAATAATAATACAAATTTATTTACACTAATTTAATTTCAAATGAAAAGGGAAATTAATATTTAAAAAATGATTTCCACTTTTTTTTTTTTTTTTTTAATAATCTGCTCAAATTTACAGGGTATAGAAACATAATTGCATAATACCCGGGTTGGTTGGTGCTGGTGGTAGTGAGTAAATGGATCCAGGCATACTGATGACGTGATATTTCAAAATAAATTCAAATGCATCATGCAAGTACAGTTTTCAATTAAATAAATAATAGTCTCAGCGAGCGGATGATTGGACACGTTCAATGATTGAGCCTACCACCCACCCCTCTCAATGAAATGGGGGTTACATCTAACCAAAAAAGCCGGGTGAGTGGGGTAATCTCAGCCCCTTCCATCATACTAACGTTCATTTAGTGAGATGTGTTTTTTTTTTGTCATACGAATAGGTACTTTGTTCGCCAATCATCAGCTAACAATCCAATTAAATTAAAAAAAAAAAAATAATAGACTATATATATATATAATAATCCACCATCATTTTGAATGATAAATATAATAAAAGGGGCGATCGAAGATAAAAGCCAAAAAAAAAAAATAATAATTAAATATATTATTTTAAAAAATGGCAGACTAAATAAAAATGATGTCTAAAATAACATTTTGATATAAAAAAAAAATTATTAAAGATCACAAACAATGATAATATTCTATAAGGGTGGTTAAATAGAGGGGACGACATTAGAACACGTGGCCCCCTTTCTCCCTATAATACTAGTGTAAATGTCTTTAAAAATAAATTTATTCATCGATTATTTATGATATTTCACTATGATAAATGTGTATGTGTGTTTGAACAAAAAAAAATTATTTAATAAATAAAAATTCCAAGCGCGGCGAAACGTCAGGTGGGTGAACGTCCCCGGTAGACATCGGTATATAAAATTTTAAAAACAAAATTATAATATATATATATATATATATATATATATATATACAAACCGGCCTCAATAGGAGGAAAATAAAAATAAATAAAAATTAAATATATAAAATATTTGAACCGAAAAAATATTCAAATTAAATAAGGAAAATTAGGAGGACTTCTATAAGCTAAATTAATAATAGATAAAATATTTCTTACTACCAGTGAAGAATCTGATAACTATATGCAAGTAATCTTAGAGAAAAACCTCTAAATAAGACAAAGGATCCGCGCCCCACCCCCTCCTGGACCCTTTTATTCCTCTATATATCGCTCTGATCTAATACGGCGGTTCTCGGAAAGTTTTATGAAGTTCTGTAAGTTGTTGAGTGACAGACAGACGGAAGAATTTTGATTGAAATTCATAAATCAATTATTTTTTAGATGCTCTTAATAGTCATATTCCTCCCCAAAATTGTTTGAAGCTCATTTACTTACTAGAAAAGTTAGGAGAAATGGTAACAAAATATAAACATCGTTAATTGTTTGGGCTGAATGTTGAAATTGATAAATAAGAGAAATTTCTTCTAAAAATTGTTCATATTAAAAAAAAACAAAAAACAATGAAGTAATCAAATGTAAAAGTCATGAAGGTGCTTTAATTTGGCCTTTATGTACAGTACAACCCAAAATTTAACAAATATTTATATTTTCCTAATTAAGAGAAATTATTCCTTATATACAGAATTTATTAGGAAATATTTCGGGTTGCAAAACGTCACCCAACCCAAAATAATTGCAAATAAATAGTGTATATGGTGGATAAACAGGCGCTGGTAATTTCTCCAAATTAGAAAAATATAAATATTTATTAAATTTTGGGTTGTCAAATTAAAGCACCTTCATGCCTTTTACATTTGATTATTTCATTGTTTTTGTTTTAATATGAAAAATTTTTAGTGAAACCTTTGAGGTTCAAATTTAAATGAGAATTGCAATAAAGATTTTCTCTTTCTTTTATTAAAACCATGAATTAATCACAAGAGAAAACGAATGGAGATGAATTAATATTCACCTGAACTGTATCATCGGATAGAAAATAAATATATGACACAAAATATCTAGTGGGTTGAGTGGTCAGTCATACCGAATTTTTTTACTTATATTTATGTAAATGAACACACGATGTAACAGCTTTTAGTAAATGCATTTGGCAAAAATCAAGATTGTTCATCAATTATGCCTCACTCATAATTATTAATAAAAATATTTTTAAGTAAGGGCATGGGATGATTTTATTAAAGGCATATAATATTAATTATTTGTCTTTTATTAGGAAAAGTTAAAATGCACGACCATTATGTGCAATCACATGGTATCGATTCTGATGAATATTTGATTACAAATTTTATAATTTGTCAGGCCTTGAAAATTGTGCATCTGAACAGAAGCCTTGTGATTGAGTATAAATATATATATATATAACTTTTCCTAAAATAAAAGAGAAATAATTAATATTATATGTCTCTTTAATAAAATCCGGTTTCAACCTGTTATATATATATACATAGACAAGAAATCTCAGTTCATAGGAAATTAAATATTTAAAATCATAAATGGGTTGAAATTATGAATTTTATGGAACTCTCAACCTTAAGTATCCTATTTAAAATATATTTGTCAATAAATATTGATGTTTGAGGTGATTATCGACCTTCAAAACGTTAAATCTTGGAAGTAATTAAACATTTTTTTATCATATGTTTGAAAAAGGAGATTCAAATATTTTAAAAAGAGAATATTGATTATTTTGTGAATTTAATATTTCATAATGATTTCATGACCGAAACTAAAGTATATATTTAGAATGAATTTGATTAAAATGTTAAAAAATAGATGAAGGTGAACAATGATTAGAAAACCGGAAAATAGAAGCACAAATACATTTAAATTATAAAACCGTCTATTAAATAACTATTCAAAAATGAATATTATTAAATCATTTACTAAAATGGAATCAATTTGGAACTGAAAAATTAAATTATGGATGAGCAATGCACTTTTGACATTCATTCATTCAAGTATGCACTTGGGTTATATTAGAGAACTAATAAACCCAAATAATGATTAATTTTGATTATTTATTTATTAAATAAATGGGGATTTTAAAAAAATATACTTTAACTACCTTTTATTGATGTTTGACGAGAATCAACCTGGGATCAACTCGTTCCCTTCAGATGAATCCGAGATGATTAGTCACATATTAAAAACAAAACACTTAATCACTGACACTAATAAAATATATAATTAAACACTTATAAAAACACAGAACGCGATAAATAAACCGAAAATAAAATAATAAAAGACACGACATACGCGGGATTGACATAAAAAGGCGGTGAACGATCGACTGACTGACTGCTGGCATCAAATTAGCAATTCAATTTAAAATTATTTAAAATATTTTTCAGAATGTTTTTGTTTTTAATAATTAATTATTTTTTAATTTTATATTTTTATTTTTGAGACATATTCGTGAATATATTTTACTTTTTTTTTAAACTTAAAAATGAGCGGTTTATTTCAAATTTGAAAATAAATTAAATAGGTTATAGTTTCAGCTGATCTAATTAATAAATTTAAATCTCCCCTCTATATATAAATTCAACAATTATTATTGTACTGTTATATAATTAAAAATAAATTTATTCATCGATTATTTATGATAAATGTGTATGTGTGTTTGAACAAAAAAAAAAAAAAATTAATAAATAAAAATTTCAAGCGCGGGGAAACCTCGGGTTTGTGAATGTCACCGATAGCCATCGATATATAAAATTTTAAAAACAAATATATATATACAAACGGGCCTCAATAGGAGGAAAATAAAAATAAATAAAAATTAAGGATATAAAATATTCGAACCGATAAAATATTCAAATTAAATAATTAGGACGAATTCTATAAGCTAAATTAATAATAGACAAAATAATTCTTACTACCAGTGAAGGATCTGATAACTATATGCAAGTAATCTTAGAGAAAAACCTCTAAATAAGACCCCACCCCTTTCCTGGGTCCTTTTATTCCTCTATATATCGCTCTGATCTAATACGGCTGTTCTCGTAAAGTTTTATGAAGTTCTGTAAGTTGTGAGTGACAGGCGGAAGGGTTTTGATTGAAATTCATAAATCAATTATTTTTTAGATGCTCTTAATAGTCATATTCCTCCCCAAAATTGTTTGAAGCTCATTTACTTACTAGAAGAGTTAGGAGAAATGGTAACAAAATCTAAATAACGTTACTTGTTTGGGCTGAATGTTGAAATTGCTAAATAGGAGAAGTTTGTTCAAAAAATTTGTCATATTAAAAAAAACAAAAACAATTAAGTAATCAAATGTAAAAGGCATGATGGTGCTTCAATTTGACCTCTCTGTATAGTACATCACAACCCAAAATTTAATAAATATTTCTATTTTGATAAATAGGAGATAGACCAGCAATTAGGAAATATTTCGGGTTGCAAAACGCCATCCAACCCAAAATATTTGCAAATAATTAGGGTATATGGTGGATAAACAGGCGCTGGTAATTTCTCCTAATTAAAAAATATAAATATTTATTAATTTTTGGGTTGTCAAATTAAAAAAGCACCTTCATGCCCTTTACATTTGATTACTTCATTGTTTTTTTTTAATATGAAAAAATATTTACAAGAAACTTTGAGGTTCAAACTTAGATGAGATTGCAATAAAGATTTTCACTTTTTTTATTAAAACCATGAATTAATCACATGAGAGAACGCATGGGGATGAATTAATATTCACCTTCACTGTATCATCGGACAGTAAATATATGTTGACACAAAATATCTGGTGGATTGAATGATCAGTCATACCGGATTTTTTATACTAATATTTATGTAAATGAACACACGATATAACAGCTTTTAGTAAATGCATTTGGCAAAAATCGAGATTGTTTATTAATATGAATGACGCTGACCAAATCATTTGTCTACCTCTGCTCTTTTCCTTTCTACAAACCTTTATTTGATAAGGATTTTATATATAGAACCTATATATAGGCTTAAACACAAAATTTCTAAGATATATTAATTAAATTTTTTAATGGACAGCACTGGCATCATTTTTGCCTCACGCATAATTATTACTAAATATATTTTTAGTAGGTGCATGGCTGATTTTATTAGAGGCATATAATATTAATTATTTGTCTTTTATTAGGAAAAGTTAAAATCGATGACCATTATGCCCAATCACATGGTATCGATGCTGATGAATATAATTTTATTTGATTACAAATTTTATAATTTGCCAGACCTTGAAAATGGTGCATCAGAACTGAACCTTTGTGATTGAGTATAATATATATATATAACTTTTCCTAATAAAAGAGAAATAATTAATATTATATGTCTCTTTAATAAAATCCGGCTTCAACCTGCTATATAAATATATACATAGACAAGAAATATCGAGTTCATAGGAAATAGGAAATTATATATATAAAATCATAAATGGGTGGAAATTAAGAATTATTTGGACCTCTCAACCTTAAGCTTTTTTTTTAAATCAGGGACCCCACAAAACGTGAATTTCACTCAATATCCTCGACATAGAATGTTTGGCATGATAGCAATATTACATATATAGGAAAGAGAAAGTGAAAATATATATACAAATCAAATTTTGAAGTATTTTTAAAAATTAATTTGCAAAAAAAATATTTTTCTCAAATCTTGGGGGGAGGCAGTGGAGATATTGTATTCACCCTTGAATCTTTAGAAAGTCCTCTTTGAGCCTCGGCTGGGGCTCAAAAATAGCCAGGGCAGAAAATATGCCGAATCCAGCATCAAGAAAATTAAAGAGGGTTTTATAGATTTTATAGTTAAAATCCTATATTTCTTTATTTTATTTTATGCCGAGATCGACACCCCTTAAATTTCCTGACATCCTAGTCCTGTTTTGAGGCGCCTTAAAATTCCTACTGGTACTGGAAATGTTTAGGAAGACTGACAGACGAATATTATTGAAGTATATTAGTATATAGATTTTGAGAGGCCCTTTGAAGGAATTTTTATGCTTCTTAAAATTCAGCTCATCACAAACCTAAGTGAATTTCCAACTGAATCAGTATCTCTCCTAACAATGTTTCGAAAAATTCCAGAATTTTTTCTTCTAAATTAATTTGTTTTTGAAAGAAAGTGATCCTTTAGTGAATGTAATTTAACATGAAAATATTATTTGAAAGTCGTTTGCATGGGTCCCAATATAGCCTAGGTTGTAGAATTTTTTTTTTTTGTGAGTTTGTGTAATCAGAGAAACCAAAAATGACACCTCAGCAGTGGCGGATTCAGGAGTTTCTCGGGAGGGGGGGGGAGTATTCTGGTGTGACTAGTCGCACAGCACACAATTTTTTCTTACTTTCGGTAACTTAAAGGTGCATTCTGTACTTGTTTACCAGAATATATATACAAATCAAATTTTTAAGTATTAATTTTTAAAATTTTATATTAAAAATAAAATTTTTTTTCCAAAAAAAAAAAAAAATTTTTTTTTAAATCTCGGGGGGGGGGGGGGGGTCATTCTAATCATGTCTCTGATACCTTCTGTTGTTAGAGAATAAACGAATTTGACCTTTAAAAGAAAAATTGCTAATAAAGTTATCTCGTTATAATGCAACCAAATAAATTTGATTAATTAAAACTTTTTTATATTTTGTAAATGGAAATTTATATTTGTCAAAACTAGACACGAACAAGATAATAAAAAAAAGAAGAGGTTTATAAATTTGTAAAAAATCGAATAAAATTTTTAGCTACATATATATATATTTGTGGGAATTTAATTATGTGAGCAAATAAATTCAGAAAATGAGTGGAATGTGTGTTGGTCGGTATAAATTGGCCCGTGAGAGAGGAACAGCAACAGGCATTTTGTAAAACGGACAGAGTGGAGGGGACGGGACCTTTGTCATTTTGTCATGATCAGCGGCCATTGCTCTTTTGACAGGCCACCAATCATACTATGAGCCAAACATAAAAAATATCAGTCATAACTTTGAAAGAAAAAAAAAAAAAATGATGAATATAGCTATAAATGATTTCAAGCTATTAAAGCTCCTTTTATTTGATTTTAATAAAAATAAATATCAATAAACAACTATTGCAAAATTATCAAGTGGATTGAATTTCATGAGGACTGCTCCTTCTCAGCCACTCGGCCCACACCTCTCGGCAGTTCCCAAGTTGGAGACATCTCTATTTAAGGCCCTTAGGCCATCTCAAATTGGGTCCTTTGTGTTGGTCAGGTGAGATTTTCCCCCACTTTCCTACCCTAAGAGGAGACTTCGAATTATGTGCGATAAGCTGCTTCCTCTAAAAAATTGGAGATTTAAGTACTTTTCATTTAATTAATTATATTAATGAGCTTTCCGGGATAAATACGAAACTCAGGACCAAAAGAGGGGGATAGCGGGATAAATTTCAAGGTTCCAAGAGTTTCAACCCTAAACTAAAAAAAAAAAAAAAATTAAAATTATTGTATTTAATTTTTCTCTCTGAGGGGATCAGTCCTGAATCTCTAATGGGATATATTTAAAAAAAATATTTATATGAAATTTTTTCCCGGGCCGGGCACAGTGGCGGATCCAGAGGAGTTTCTCGGAGGGGGGTAATCTGGTGTGACTGCTCGCACTGCACACAATTTTTTCTTATTATCGGTAATTTAAAGGTGCATTCTGTAGTAGTTTACCAGAATATATGTACAAATCAAATTTTTAAGTATGTTTTTAAAATTATTAAAAATACAATTTTTTTCCAAAAAAAAAATATATTTTTCTCAAATCTCGGGGGGGGGGGGGAGGGGGGGGGGTAATTACCTCCTTTACCCCCCTTTAGCTCATGAAATGTTTTTTTTTTAAATATTTTCTTAATTTTTTTTCATTACTAAAGAATTTATTTATATAACAGTTATTATACATAGTAAATTGGAATTTAAAATTTAAACTTTATTGGAGCAGCGAGGACCTTTTTTTTAAATTTATTTTTCTTTTTTTGATATTAGAGACCATTTAGACACCGTCTTTATTTCAATCCAACCAATCCATTAAATTAAAATAAATTTTTGTCGCATGAGACGGGATGCGAACCTTCGACCCCTAGCACAAGGGGCGGAAACTGTGCTATGGCCCAAGGGCAAGCAAGAGCCTTATTAATTAATATTATACACCGTGAAGACTCTCGGCGGTGCTGGAGAAACCCAATTAAATTGCAGTGGCATTTTAAAAAGAAGAGGATTTATAAATAAAAATAACATATATAGATAAGAGAAAGTAATAAAATATTTTCACCGGTAGATTAGAATGGAAATTAGAAAAAAACTGTTAAATTTAATATATTGATACAAGTATAATAAAAAATTTTGCATTCAACAGATTTAAAAACAGTAAAATCAAAATCTAATTTACGAATAGTGCGCCTGGTGAGTCGGCATCCATGGCGCCA
The DNA here is from genome assembly GCA_023213315.1 of Euborellia annulipes. Classification (NCBI taxonomy): domain Eukaryota; kingdom Metazoa; phylum Arthropoda; class Insecta; order Dermaptera; family Anisolabididae; genus Euborellia; species Euborellia annulipes. The sequence continues at coordinate 9,303 of JAKCPI010027367.1, forward strand.
CCCCCGCCACGAGACAAGAATATCCCAAGGCGGCGAAGTGTTACGTTCCTAATCTGACATTTTTTTTTTTCTGATATCGTGAAGAACTCATAATTTTATCAATAAAAAATCAAAATTTTTAAGAAAGAATTTTATTAGTATTTTAAAATTCTTATAATTTTTTTTTTTTTTTAACATTCCATAAAAAATAAGTAAACAGGCACTTCATTCCGTTCTCTTGACGGGAAATTTTGATATATTATAATAAAAAAAAAAAGTAAAATGATTGTGTCTCTTTCGCTCTTTATTTACATTCAAATTATGCACTCGAGCGGAATGCCGGATTTTTTATTGTTATTATTTAAATTTAGAATAATTATTACTTATTTCGGAATAGCTGGTAATTTTTTAATTTACTTTAATTATATAGAATAAATTCCAACTACTTATTTTAGTGAATTCCCCCCTCTCTTAAAAAAAAAAGAATTTTTCAAATTTCGTTCAAAAAAATAAAAAATTGGTTGGTTAAATAATATTTTTTTGACTTAATAACTATAATAATAATATAGTAATTTACCAAAATTAAATTAAAGTAAATATAAAAAAGAAACTATTTTTAAATTGGTATCTCTACACTAAAAAATTTTAATGTATACTGTGTTTATGATTTATAATAATAAGTTGAAATGATATAATTTAGCCCTATACAAGATCTTTTTTTTTTCTGTTATATGAATTAACTTATTAAATATCTAGATACTTCAACTTTATTTAAGGTGCGCGTCTGGGGGTGCTAATTTTGGGAGGTTCCAGAGGCCACAATTTTGAAGCTATCGACATCAAATTTTGTTAAATTAAAGCTATTTAAATTATCTACAACTTATAGAAGCCCTTTTTTGGATTTTCGAAAAAATAAAATTTTTTTTTTTAGATTAATCGTATTAAATAAAAGTTATTTTAAAAAAATCTGGTGTGAATGGCGCACAGCACACAACTTTCTCTTACCTTCGGTAATCGAAAGTTGTGTTCTGTGCTTGTCACACCAGATTTTTTGTGTCGACATATATTTAGTTCCCGACAGTACGGAACATTTGAATTCAGATGTAAAATTTATAAGTATGGGAAAATATTTATATTTTGATACCATGGCAACCATTTCTCCTATCTTCCCTATGAAATACAAGAGTAAAGTGGTCTTCAGAAGATTTCAATTGCAAAATGAGAATATACATTTTAAAGGGCATCTAAAAAATAATTGATTTTTGAATTAAAAAAAAATCGTTGAAGCAAATTTTGAGAAAATCGAAAAACGCTGAAAAAGTACATCAGTAAAGTACTAGTATTCTTTGGCCGATTTTGATTAAAAGCTTATTTTCCGGTCCCGGGGGGTGTTTAACTTAAATATAAAATTTAAACCTCGTAGCTCAATTCCTTCATGCTTAAAATTGAACACACACCACACACACACCCACAGACAGACCATGTCGCGAAAACCACTTTTTTGGATTCAGGGGACCTCAAAACGTGAAGATCCATCAAAATCTCGACATCGAATTTTTGACATGAATCCAATACTTTCTCTCTATATATATATTACATATATACATAGGTAAGAGAAAGTAAAAAAATTTAATCGTTTTTATTATTA
>JAKCPI010027368.1:0-16212 GCA_023213315.1 Euborellia annulipes
TATAGCTTTAAGATAATTGTTACAAAAAGCAATTTATAGGTGTGATGGTATATTAATAAGAGGGTAGAAAATGAGAAATGCAGCTAAGATTTTTTCTTAATTTATTTAATTCAAACAACTGACGTTTCGGTTCCGTGTTTGAACCATCTTCAGAGCTGGCGAAAAGTCATTATGAAAGTGTCATAGTGGATTTTTATGTATAGTTAGCGCCACAATTAAGTCCCCACCTGATAGCTTTAGCCTTAAGTTTATGGTATAGAATATGGTAAATGGTGAAATAATTTTAAATTTTAAAAGGTAAAATAAAATCATCTGTACCAGAACTTACGTTTTACCTTTTCGGTCATTTTAAAATTATTTCACTTTACATGATAAGGCTAAAGCTATCAAGTGGGGACTTAATTGTGGCGCTCACTGTACCTGGTCACTATACCTATTTATTATATAAGAGTTTGTTCAACAATCTATAAAATCCACTAGGACACTTTCATAAGGACCTTTCGCCGGCTCTGAAGATGCTTCAAACACGGAACCGAAACGTGAACTGAATTAAATAAATAAATAAATTAAAAAATCTTAGCTGCACTTCTCATTTTTTACCCTTTTATTAACTTAAAGAGTTAGTAAAGTGACGATGATTATGAAAATGGCTCAAGTTTTTTTGGTTGATATTATTCAGTTATTTATTATTATCTTATAGCGAGACCATTTGGGATGCATATTTTTTCCACGCCATTTGTTTCCCAGTCAATTGACCTTATCTGTGATGTTGGGAATACCAAGGTCTTTCTCAGCTGCATCATCACGCGCTTCCATTCCATTCTTCCTCGTTTGATTTGATCTAATCGTTTTAAATTGGTTTATCCACTTTGGAATGAATTACGGCATCTTGAGGAATATATATTTAGACGGATTAAATATTAATTAATTTTCGATACGACGGATTTGGTTATTTAACATAACTTCATCAGGCCTTAATTTAGTGTGAAATATCATTAACGTTTCGCTTTCTTCTTCAGTTTACATTTAAAATAATTAAAATTTAATGGCGGCCTTCAGGCCGAGGGCTTGGTTTTATTATATTTCAATTGAATTGGATAGCAATCATTTGAATTAAAATAAGATTAAGTCCACGGAAAGAACTTAAGGTGCGCGTCTTGGGGTGCTAATTTTGGGTGATTCCAGCGGCCACAATTTTGAAGCTATCGATATCAAATTTTTTTAAAATTAAAGCTATTTAAAATATCTACAACTTATAGAAGCTCTTTTTTTGATTTTCGAAAAAATAAAATTTTTTTTTAGATTAATCGCATTAAATAAAAGATATTTTTAAAAAATTCGCTCTATAACTTATAGATAATTAAATTAGTAATCATTGTGTTAAAAAATAATTAATTTTTTACCGTTAATTAATTAGCTGGAATCTTTCAAATGAAATGGAATGAATCCCTTGTATCTCTATGGGAAAACTAACGCCATCTCTTGCTGCCTTGAGTAACTCGGTAGTGAATCGTCTTCTAACGGCTTTTCGAGACGCGCACCTTAAACGAATTAAAAAAAAAACACATAGGATTCTCTTAGTGAATTGAATTGTATGTGAAGAATTATCCTTCATATAAAGCCTGGTGTTATATCAAAAAACATGAATGAACTTAAATATTAATTTAGTCCGAACATCCTTGAATCAAGCGACACATTTTGTTTAAATAATTTTTCTCTTTTTTTCTCTTCAAAAAAAAAAAAAAAAATAATAATAATAATAATAATACCAGTTTCACTTCAATTTTAGAACGTCTAGCTGAGATATTTTTCACATTATCTCATCTTAAAAAGAAAATTCGTGCAGAATACAACCTTTTGAAATTCACACCTTGATATAAAATATTGCTTGTCACTATTGAAATCTTTTTTTTTTTTATTTCTAAATGATTTGTTATGAATGTTTTCTTGTAAAATTTCCTTTGCTAGTAAATTTTATTTATAGCGTGTTCGTTATTTTTGCAGGAGCAACTCGCCCTTTGAAATTGGAGAGTGCAGCTGCCCGTTTGATTTCAAGTTATTTAAAACTCTCTTTTCTAAATTTTTGAGACAGGTTTTTTTAAACCTAGGACTAATACTATTTTACTTCAATTATACTTTATTTCGTCATAAGTATTAAGTTTTCGCTTTTATTTTCTAGTAGATCTCTGCAATACTATTCTAAAAGAGTTTATTTTAAATAATTTAGTTAGCAATATTCAAACCCCTTTATAGAAACATTTCATTTATTTGCGTTCGACCTTTTTTATTTTCTCTTACCTATATATGTTAATATATAGAGAGAAAGTGAGGAGGCGATTAGCCTAGGGGATAAAGCAGTTAAGCTGAGTTAAAGCAACTCGAGTTCAAATCCACCTCATGGCAATAAATTATCCAACCAACTCTATTTGAGATGCCTCCTCCTGAGGAAGGAAACAGGAACCCACCTCAGTATTTATTCCCATGAAAGGTACTCCTCAGAGTAACCACAACGTGTCAGATCTGACACTAATGATTGCATATAGAGAGAAAGTAAAAAATTTTTTTGAAGGAAAATGTAGTATAAACTATTATGGAATTAGTATTTAAAAAAAAAAAAAAGGTCTATAGTTTTAGGATAGGGTGATTTAAGTATCAAGAGAAATGAGGGAGGATAGGGGGGGCGGGAGGGGGGGGGGATTAAAAGTATTGTATTGGATTCATGTCAAAAATTCGATGTCGAGATTTTGATGGATATACACGTTTTGAGGCCCCCTGAATCCAAAAAAGTGGTTTTCGCGACATGGTCTCAAGAACGAAAAGAGCTAGGAGGTTGAAATTGAATATTTAAGTTAGGTACTTTCCTGGGACGTGGCACGAAGTTTTTGAACAAAATGAAGCCAAGAGTACTAGTACTTTACTGATGCCCTTTTTTAGTTTTTTTGGATTTTCTCAAAATTCTCTCCAACGATTTTGATTAAAATTCATAAATCAATTATTTTTTAGATTCTTTTTAAAAAGTATATTCTCATTTTGGCATTGGAATCTTATGAAGACCACTTTACTCTTGTACTTCATAGGAACGATAGGAGAAATGGCTGCCATAACAAAATATAAATATTTTCTGTTTATAAATTTTATATCTTGAATTCAAATGTATCGTAGGCCTACTGTCGGGAACTAAATATATGTCGACATAAAAAATCTGGTGTACAAGCACAGAACACAACTTTCGATTACCGAAGGTTCGAGAAGTTGTGTGACCAGTCACACCTGATTTTTTAGTAAGCAACTGCGTTTTTTGCGTGACAACGTCTTACAAATTATGTTCCATAGTGGAGGTTTTTCATTTAAAAATTCTTCCATAAGATCTGAATACTCACCCCTCCTTCTTGTCATATCTTCTTCCCTCTTTGCTTATTTCTTGAAAGCCACCTGAAGCACGCTTATAACTCTCTTATTCAATTTCTTTGAGTAGGAAGTTGTAATTGTTTTGTTGAAAAGTTAGACGTATGTTTAGCAAAAGATCCCAAACCAGAGACGAGATAAACATCTCTCTTGATGAAGATAAAACAAAAAAATGTCTTGCAAAATAACAAACATCTTTTATTCTTTCAAAATTATTTTTGAATTGTTATATAATAATATTCTTCTTAATTGCTTTCAATTATCAGATTTATTTATTCTTGCTTTAATATAAAAATACTTAAAGATCTCGTTAATATATTTATTTGAAAGGGAAGGAAAACTTTTGTTGAAATTGTGGTTTTGTATTTGACTAGTGAATAATCCTGAACAATAAGCATATAATCTTCTATTTATTTAGAATTAGATTAGATTTAAAATCAACATTAATCCCTCACCGAGCAACATTTCTACTTAAACAACAAACGCGAAAAGGCTTTTGCTAATTCCCTCTCCTGTCCAACTCAACAAGAGTAAATAATTTATATTTGTTTTAGCCTTCTCTTAACTTTTCTCTAATTGAACATAATCTTTTTTTTCTTATTATAAACCCAGGATTTAAAAAAATTGGAATCAAGGCTTTTCTTCTTATATTCCAGATAATTTTTGTTAAGGGGTTGGAACAAATCATTTATTTTACCCCTCAGTTGCTGAGGCCTTATTTTATATTTATTATATAAAATATATATTATTTATTTAAGAGAGAAGGGGAAGGGGGCGTGTTCCACTCGCTGATAAAATAAAATTTTTATTAAGGTGCGCGTCTCGAAAAACTGTTAGGACACGATTGACTACCGAGTTACTCTAGGCGGCAAGAGATGGCGTTAGTTTTTTTCCATAGGAATACAAGGGATTTATTCCATTTCACTTTGAAAGTTTCCAGCTAATTAATTAAGGGTAAAAAATTAATTATTTTTCAACACAATGATTACTAATTTAATTATCTATAAGTTATAGAGCGAATTTTTTAAGAATATCTTTTAATTAATGTGATTAATCAAAAAAAAAAATTTTATTTTTTCAAAAATAAAAAAAAAGAGCTTCTATAAGTTGTAGACATTTTAAATAGCTTTAATTTAAAAAAAAATTTGAGGTCGATAGCTTCAAAATTGTGGCCGCTGGAATCTCCCAAAATTAGCACCCCGAGACGCGCACCTTAATCATATATACGATACAGTACTATTGACCAAAAATTAAATACAGTGGAATCTCGTTTAACTAGCATAGTTCGTTCCCGAATCATACTCGTAAAGCGAATCACTCGTTACGTGAAACAACAACATCCTCCCGAAAGATCTGTCCTCATGACATAGGCTGATCTAACATGCACCTAATTCCCCTCGCCACTCGTTATGCGAAACGTCGCTCGTTAAGCAAGTCATTCCTTTACAATTTGTTTTTGCTCGTTATGGTAATTACTCGTAAACTTGCTACAAATTTAATAATACTATGTTAGAAAAAAATTCAAAAAACCTATATTGCAACATCATGCTTTTTATCTAAATACTTGCTTTGTGACCAGCTTCATGTGAATGAGTATAAATGACGCACAAAAGCTTTAATAAGCACATTCGTATTAAATCATTTCATATTTGTTTTCACCATGCAAGCAGAAATTGAAATAACGTTCCTGCAGCAGACTCTTCATTTAAAACCTTTAATAAAAAAAAGAAGGGATGAATTCAATGAGCAAATACCCTCATGCCAGAAACATAACCGCAGGAGGCGTGCTTTGCGGCTGGTAGATATATAATTTTACCATTGAAATATATTTCGAAATAATTTTAAATATTACAATGTTAAATAATTTTGAAATTTAACTCTTTGGCTGTTTATTAAAAAAAAAAAAAAAAATGTCAAGAGGATGTTTCTTAAGAAATCTTAGATGATATTCTTTTTTATTTTTTGAGATCTTGTGATTCATGACCCTCTCTAAATTGTCACGTTTTGAGATTTAATCAAAACAAAAATTTCTGACTTTTCATATCCCGATTCATCTGACTCTTCCACTCACGGTCTCTTTACTTTCCTTTTGAAGGATATTAGGAGAATATTCAGAGTGAATGTCTGTACTAGTTACTAGTTCTTTAATAACTTTTTACTGCAGAGGGAGAAAGGAAGAAAAAAAATAAAGGGAGGGAGTCTATCTTCATAGGGGAGCGATCCTATCGCCAAGGGAGCCTTCAAACGCACATATATATATAAGAAGAGAGGGGGGTTAAATATAGGCAGCAGCGGAGACTGCATGCAGCCCCCTATGGAGCCGCAGGCGTGCAATCTCGCTTCGCCTCGCGCCCAAATATTACATCAAGGGTGGCGCAAAATTGCTAGAGAATCTAAGGGCGCCTGTCTTGTTTGTGCTTGCCAAAGCTTTGTGCTTATTGAAACAAGACTCGATATTTGCCCGCTGGGCTTTAAACTACGGAACACACATTTATTAATAGATTTTTAGATCGTTTTAGACATTTCCAATTATTGGATTTATAATATTCATTCACTAGGAAATTTTGAGGTTGATAATTAAATTTAAATATTATTTTTTGTATGATTCAAATTTGAACTGAAATCTTTTTTATTATTTTTCATAAAATATGATTTAGAGCTTAAGATAAACCGAGTAAAAATTTATTGATGTGGAATTAATTATAAATTACTTTTCTAAGTTTCTATTGAAAAAAAAAGATAAAAAGAAGGGAGGATTTAGGTTTTAATAGGATTTTTTCTAAAATGATCCCCGGAGTACTTTTTTCACCTCCCTTCTATTTCTTAAGTTAATGGATGCAAAAAGGGAGAAAATTTTTTTTACGAGGCCAATAAAAAAATGTTTTTCAATTTTTCTTTTTTTATTTTTATCAAGAGAATTTTTACTTTTTATTAAATAAAATTTGCAAGCGAGGGATCAAGAAAAATCTGGTAAGCCTGGTCGCACAGCACCAAGGGCGGATTGAAAGGGGAGGGGGTCAAAATCGTTCGACAAATTTTGAAAAATTCGAAAAAACTGAAAAAGTACTTCACTAAAGTTCTAGTACTTTTTGGTCGATTTTGTTCAAAAGTTTATTTTACCTATCCGGGAGGGTACCTAAACTAAATATAAAATTTCAACCTCGTGGCGTATTTCTTTCATCATAAATCATCACATACAGACACAGACAACACCATTTTCCAGGACTCAGGGGACCTCAAAACATGTATTTCCATCAAAATCTCTATATCGAAATGATCTCAATACTTTCTCACTATGGTAAGATAAAGTAAAAGGCCATCTGTCAACCAACAGATTTGATAAATTTCCTTTTTAGTGAATGTGAATTTTGCGGAGAAGTTTCACTTCGTGGGTAGTTTGAGGTCACAGTGTTTTTTTATTCTGATTTCTCCAGGCTATTATTAAGATTATTGAACACACAACTTTATTATAACGATTCAAGAGTTAACTCTTGTTAAGGTTTTTTGTAGATAGTATCAATGTTTATAATCTGGTGAAATATAAGTACTACCCATTAATTTTTTACACTTTTTTTTCGAATTACGAATTAACCGAAATTTTCCTTATCTTCTACCTGTTCTTTTTTATGTCGGCCATTACTCCTGGTTGTTACCATTCTCTCTGTTCTTGTATTTATCTCTCTCTCTTTATTTTTAAGAGGGTTCCTCCTCAGGTTGATCGTTATTTCTCTCAATCTTAATGAGTTCTGCTGAGGGAAACCAAGCCTGGTTGAATTATGAAGCACTCGTGAAGACACCCAGGAAGCCATCTTAGTTCAGAGAAAGAGAAAATACATCAGGGGTGGCCTTTGTTTATCAGGGCTCTTCAATTATCTATTGTCTTGCTGGCTATTATTTTAGAGACAGACAGACAGACATCAGCTGGGATCATCTGACGATATAAGAGAGTGAGGATTATATCAAATCTTTTATATATTAAACACAAGTACACATTAGAAAAAATTTTCTTTTAAAATCTTCCGTAACTAAAAACCAAATTAACGTTTTTATTAATATCAAATCAGAAATAATAAAAAGGAAAACTATAAGTGAAACTAAGATGAAGTAAGTTTATATTTTATATTTTTTCGACTTATAAAAAATGTCTGAAGAGGCGATTAGCCTAGGGAATAAAGCAGTTAAGCTTGAAGACAACTCAAGTTCAAATCCAACTCATGACTAAAACTCAATTTGAGATGCTTTCTCCCGAGGAAGGAAACGAAAACCCATCTCAGTGTTATTCACATGAAAGTTACCTCCCAGAGTAACCACAACCTCTCAGTTCTGACTAGATGACTGATGAGAGAAAAATGTTTATTTTATTTAAAACTAAAAACACGAAGTGATATGTTTCAATATATCAAATACTTGATACTTTTTTCATTATTTGGAATTTTATTTTAATAAGTGATACAAATACTAAATGAAATTTATATTAAATTTCGTTTATAGTTTGAAACACTTCTGAAGATGACACACCAATACCATTTAGGCCAATAGATAATACCAAAATTTTTTTGCTTTTGTTTGTAATATAACCTTAAAATGATCCGGCACACAGGGTGATGTCTTATGACGTCAAAGATTCAGTCTTCCTTATATACGAACCCTGAAATATTACCTATGTCCTATTTATATATATCTTTCTATCGGATTCTAAATAATCTCTATGTTGACAAAAAAAAATTTGGGTGTGACAGCACCCAATGAAGGTGCGGTCAAAGACACTGGCTTTTGTTGTTGCTTTTTAATGATTTGATATAAAAGTATGATTATAATATAATAAAAAATTATCATTTTTATTTATTTAGGTCTAATTAATTAAAAAAAAATTAATTAAAAAAATGAAGTAATTAATTAAAAAGACCTTTTGTGACGTCACGTAAAAGAAATTTTCTAGGCTATTATTAAGATTTTTTTATTTATTAGGCCGGGTTTATTTATACATAATGAATTAACTTATTATATTATACTTACATTGTTAGACTAATTTGATGATTAGTATGAAAAGATGATAAATTGAAAAAAAAAAAATAGATTTAATTTATATCTAAAAATTTCGTGTAAATCTCATATAAGAGATAATTCTCACGAAATGCTCCCCACCCTCATTATCATATCATACCAGTATATAAAATAGTAAATTCCACTGTCATTCACGCCAGTTACAAAAATGGATTTGTGCAGTTCACTTCGTGTTTCATTATTTTTCGGTCGAATTTTAGGTGTCTTTCCTTTATCAATCCGTGGACAAATTCATCAAAAAAAAATTTCTCTATGTAAATTCTCTCTAATTTGGAGTCTTGTAGTTTTGGCTTTTAAAATGTTCACGGTTTATCACTTTTTTAAACTTCCTTCATCGGATATTGCACATTCGGTTAAAGTTGTTATGACTTTTGCTACATGTTTATCCCAAGCCATTATTCATATTTTCATTCTCATAAAAATTAATTCTCTTATTCAATTGTTAACAAAATCAAATGAATTATTTCATGAAAATCTTAAAAGATTATTTTATTATATTTCTATAATTGCTCCGGTTTATTTTATGCTACTTTTCGGTGTTATAACTTCTTCACATGTTGAAAGTTTTATAGAAGAGGGATGGAATTATTTCAAGTCACGTGATTTAGATTATTTACTTTATTTATATGATTTAAAAATGTTTCATCTTATTGTCTTTTACCTTGCTTTTATTTATTTTATCAAGATTAATTTAAAAAAATTAAACGTTGATATAATGTCATTTACATCTAATGACAAATCATCTCCGTGTGAAAATTCTCGAAGAATCCCAAATGAAATAACTTATTTTAAAGATCGTTTTAATAATCTTCGTACATTATCAGAAGAAATCAATTCGTTTTTTTCCATAATTGTACTTCTATGTTTCATTCTTTTCTTTGCGTATATCATGCAGCAGATGTTTGCTTTGTTGTCTTCCTGTTTGGGAAGTTATGAACAAGATAATTGTCATAGACTTTTAATTCCTTTGATTGTTCATTTTATCACAATTTTATCAACGATTTGTTTAATGTGCAGCTCAGCAAGTTATGAGGTAAATAAAAAGGATTTATTTATTCAAAAATGGTAAGGCTAGTCATACAAATGATTTTTTTTATAATGCCTCGGATAGTACTTACAGAACTGAAGATTTCAAATTTTTTTGTTATCATGACAACTTCAAACAATTTTGTGGGAATATACATTTTAAAAATCATCTTCTAGAGCGAAAAAAACTGAAAAAGTACATCAGTGAAGTCTAGTACTCTTTGACCTTTTTTATTCATTTTTATTTTTTTTTAACCCTTTTTTGACTACTAAGGTCATTTAGGGGTATTATTTTATTATTATTCCACACGCTGATTGCTCGGGATCATCAATCCCGAGCTTTCGCCGTGCTTGGCATTGCTTAACTGCAATGATTGTGGTGATTCTTGCTCTTCTTCGTTGCCAGGCTCTCGATTTTTTTATTCAAAAAACTTTGTGATGAATGCCAGAAGAGTATCTAACTTAAATATAAATTTTATTAATATTGTAGACCATTCCATTCTTGAGATATTTTGTCATCCATAGAGACAATTTTTTTTGGCCTCAAAACGTGTATTTCCATTAAAATCACGGTATTCAAATTTTTTGTGATCTCAAATGTTTCTATATAGTATCATGTATATGTTATATATAAATTTTTAGGACAGTGAAAGTGATAAACCCGAATTTTTCGTTGAAATTTTTTTATGAAGATCAACTCTGCTAAGAATTTCATTTCATTTATTTTTTTGCAGGGGAAACAAACTGGAGTGTTAGTGCATCAACTTATTACAAGAGAAATAGATCCTGATATAAGAGAGGAGGTATAAAAAAAAAAAAAAAACTTATTAATTACTAAATTAAAAGTTTTCAATATCCAATTTTAACATAGATTAAAATTTTTAGTCCAGGTTAACTGTTGAAATTTGGCACAGTTTACTTTAATTTTTGGAACAAAGTTCTTTAACGCTGCTTACGCAGGGTGAATTGGGAGAAAATGTAACGTAACAAAAACGCGTTCCTAACAAAAATGCGTTCCTAGCGCCCGAGGGACGGCGAAGGAAGGCGAGATTAGCCGAAGTCTTGGCGAGGCCACGCCCACCTTCTCCTTCTTTTTATTTCCTTATATCTGCCGTATGTTTGCTTTTTTTTTTTATAAATTTGTTTGTTCTTTATTGACATTACGGCTGCTGATATTTTTTGAAATTTATTTTTTACGGTCTTTTTCGACATCCATAGACTCAGTTCACACTTTTCTAAATTAATTCATAATATAATTTAAAAAAAAAATTAAAATTAGTATATAATTATATATACTCTTTTAATTTTAATTAGATATACAGTATAGTAATGTCAAATCATGTCTAATGACGAGTCCGCTTACTTTTACTATTATTTTTCCAGTTTTTCTTTGATGAATCTACACAACTAAAATAAAGCTCATTTTTAAATCGATTTTATATATCAATAATTAATATTTATTAAATCAAACAGCCAAAAAAAGGGGTGCCGCCGGGAGTCGAACCATGGACCTGCAAGTGTACATCCTTTAAATTTCAATTTGTTTCAGCTTCAAAATTTTTCATCAGAATTATCATATAAAAACATTGAATTTACCGCATGTGACTTTTTTTCACTAAATTTATCTCTTTTAACTTCTGTAAGTAAATTTGATTTTTTTTTTTTTAATAATTAGACAAAATGAATTTTGAGTGTTATTTTTAATTTTAGCTGGTTGGTACCGTGACAACGTATTTGATAATTTTACTGCAATTTAAAAAGGAAGAAGACAAAGAACTGCAAATGCATCCGCCTGAACTTACTACACAACAAGTTGAGAATTTTGATTTTAACGACATTTTTAATACTACAATTTCATAAACTTAAACTCTATTAATATTAATTAAAATAATATTAATGTTTTCACGAGAAAAAGAAGAAATTTAAGAGTGCATACGAAGGTTTTTCATTTTTAAAAAATTTCACCTGATCACCTTATACCCAATTTTTTTTTTTTTTTTTTTTTTTTTAAGATTGTTATAAAATTTGATCAAACGTTTTTGTTATTATGACTGAGTTTGAAAAATTTTTGGTCTAGCTAATTTACCACTCCTTGAGGGCCGATTTACTCCTCAATTAGTCGCAGAAAAATAAGTAAAATAAAATCTACTCAAACACGAGCTTACATTACTCATTTCTGGGGTCTTTAAGACCAGAAACCTAAAGAAAAATTTAAAAAATTGAGGAGGGGGGTTAAATTTCTTTGTTCAAATTCAATTGACTGGTTCTAGGCCCTACCTATATTTGGAGAGGAGGAAGAAAATACTAATAGATCAAAATACACCAAAGCTTCTCGTGCTTAGGGTCGCGGGTTCGCTTCCCGCCTCAAGGGAAAAAGATTTATTTCATTTGAACTGGTTACCAATAATTTGAAATAAATAGGGATGGGGTCTAAATGACTTTAGATGTCGAAAAAGTTCTTTAAAAAATTAAAAAAAAAATTTACTATTTAAAAAAAAAAAATGTCCTTTTTTACTGTTGCGTGTATTTGATATAAAAGTATAATTATAAAATTAAAATAATGATATTATTTTTTACATATGTCTATTTAAAGGATTAAAAAGGATTAAAAAAATTAAATAATTAATTAGAAATAAAAGATAATTCTGACGTAATGCACCCCACCCTGATTATCATAACATACCAGTATATAAAATAGTAATTTTAAGAGGAATTCACATCAGTTATAAAAATGGATTTGTGCAGTTCTCTTCGAGGTGAAAATATATTAGCTAAAAATTATATTAAGTTCATTATAAAAATTGCATTCATGGAATTACTGGATAGGAGTAAGTGACAATTTGCAAAACATCTGTTCCTTGTACTGAGGATAGTCCTTAGAATAAAATTCACATTTGGAGTTTTTTAGTCTTAAAATTTTCACGATTTATTCCTTTGTTAATACATGGATTGATTTCTTGAGGTATATATATATATATATATATATATATATATATATTATTTATGTTTCGCTCAGGGGCCCACGTCTTGTGGGTACGTGGATGGCGACCACGAGCTGCCCGAGCTGGGACAGGCAGTCCTTCAGTTCTTTGTATGTCAGTCTCTTCCTTCCTCTTTTCAACGTGCGACGGGCCGGCCTGTCCTATTTCTTCCGGTCGCAAAAACGAATGATAAATTAGAGGGAGTTTGTTAGGTTCGCTGACCCCGCATCCCGGGAATAAGATGAGGACAGAAGAAGAAGAAGAAGATATATATTATTATTTATGTTCTTATACCGATGGCCATCGGGGACATTCCACACGCTTGTTCTTCAAGGCCACCATCCCGTGGTTCCGCCGCATTGCTTGGTCACGATCTTGGTGACTGCCCTCCAATCAGGCCTTCCGATCAAACGATATAACTTATAAATCTAAATGCGATATTAGTTATCAAGACAAGCAAGTGGCCCTATATTTCCTCTTTGATTACAAGCAGCGGTCAATTTCTGGATGGGTGACTTAGAGGAAAATGGCTGTTGAACTCCCAAAAGAAGCCATCGATTAAATATTATTTTTCTCTAAATATAATTGAAAATTGTATAATGGCCTCTGTAGCCGAAAATGACATTAAATTAAGTATTAAAAAAAAAATCAATTGACGCCGTATTATCGAAGTCTAGGCACTAATGATTGTTATGCATCTTTATTTTATTTTCTGTGTTCAAAATGTAAACAAATATTAAATAACCTTTTTTGAATTTAATTTTCGGCAATTCTCACAAAATTATTAGTAATATTTGCAAATTCTTTTCAAAATTAATATTAAATGCGAATAGATTTAAAAAAATTATTTTATCCACCAAATCGTAAATTTTATAATTGGTTAAGAGAACTTTTGAACAGGTAAGGTTACGTTTTATCATTTATGCAAGTTTTTTTTACACTTTCTTTTAAACCATCTGCTTCTTTTATAAATATTTATTTTAATCTAGTTTATAATTATACTTTTATAAGCCTTATTTGTAACTAACATAAGTTTTAAGTATAACCAGCTAATATTCTAAATATTTTTTTTTTTAGAGTAGATGCTGAAAGAATCCGTGACGTTGGGCCTGATTATGCTTGTGCAGAATGGCTAATGAGAAATAGCGCGATCGTTAAATGGAGTAATTCAAAAAAATATCTTAGATCTTATGATGACCTTGAAGAGGAAATTAAAGAGAATATTTCTCATACAATTGAAGAAATTTATGCCAACGATAGTTCCATTCACTCTATTGGATTTGATTATTTTAGTAAAGTTTTTTTTTTTATTAATTTTATATTAGTAACAATTTAGTTTCTCTTTCGCTGAATCTTTGATTAAAGTTGAACTTTTTGCTGATAAGATGGCGTTAGGGGTCTTAAAATAGTTAGCCAAAAACCCAACTACTACGGAAATTTGCTAACAGGTGGCAGAGCTATATTTAATCCCATCAGTGGCGGCTCGCTAGGGTAGGCAAGGTAGGCGACGCCTACATTATAAATATACAAATGAAAAATATTTATCAATTTTATTATATTTATTAAGTTTAAAAATATTTAGTTTCATAAAATAATTACTATATTTATTAATTAATATATATGATTTTGCAAAAAAAAAAATTTGAAACATTTCAGAACCTCGTATTTATAAAGTAAAGGCGATATTTTTCTTTGCCTATTTACTACCTGTACTCCACACTCCGCTGCCCACATTTCTAGACAGTCGCGCATGCGCACAGCAGTGATAGCTAGCGCTATAAGTCGAACGGTTAGGCGATGAACTAAGTAGCCTATGCCAAACAGCCGATGACAAGTGTTACCGTAGAGCGCAATTTCTCATGTTTAAAATCAAGCTAAAAAATTATTTAAGAAACTCAATGTCGCAGGAAAGTGTTGTCTTCTCTTTCGTTGTTATCAATAGAAAAGATTTATTAGTTCAAATTTCGAAACAAGATAACTTCACAGATCAAATTATTGGATTATTTTCTAAATTAAAAGATAGGCGAATAGATTTAATTTACAAAAAAATA
The DNA here is from genome assembly GCA_023213315.1 of Euborellia annulipes. NCBI lineage: Eukaryota > Metazoa > Arthropoda > Insecta > Dermaptera > Anisolabididae > Euborellia > Euborellia annulipes. Next base: position 14,528 of record JAKCPI010027368.1, read on the forward strand.
AATAAATACGCCTTTTTTCTTTCTTTTTTTCTATTTTTCGTAAGTAATATATCTCTATATATTTGTCGCCTACCCAGTTGTCTCGGTCACGAGCCGCCACTGAATCCCATGTGATTTTCGTTGATCTTTTAATAATGAATAGCCTAGCCTGCCATCTTTTGCAAGATTGTTAAAATATTTGACCGTTAATTTTTAAAAAAATACGAAAGATCCAATTATACTCTCCTTTCATTTCATTTATATCCAATACATATATAAAAAAGTAACAAAAAATTTAAAATTCTTTTTATTTTCAGGAGGGATTGTGTAAATATTAGAAAAAATACAATTTGTAAAATCTGTAGTGATTTGGATGATACGGCAATGGAAAAAATTGGAAATTTTAAAAAATTCCTTAACTTATCTAAGAATTCAACGCTTTTCGTGGTAATATTACAGATGCTGGTATACAATCTCTTGGCAATTTAAGGTATACTTGAAATAAATAATTCTTTAATTAAAAGTAAATAAATAAAAAAAAAGTTTTTTTCAGTAATTTAAAATATCTGGAATTAAACAATTTAATAGGAGTTGAACATCCGTTCAAATGTTTAAGAAGTTTGACCCACCAACTTCATTCATGCTGCACATAATATTTGATGATAATAAGAGAAATTGTTAAATTAACAAAATTTTCATTTTCTAAAAGAATGTAATAAAATTAGAAATCACTTTTAATAATGCAAAACATATTATTCATAAAGATTTCAGCTACTTGTAAAAAAATTTCGGACTCAGAGAACAATATACCGATATACAGGTCATGGATTATAAATATTTTAAAAAAATAGCCATATAATCTTACAGGTGCTGTTCCCCCCCCCCCCCAGATTTTTTTGATTTGTACACCAAAATATTCGAATTGATTTTTTTTTGTTTTAGAGAAAACTATAAAAATAATAGTTACATGGCTCCGCCAGTTTTATAACTATTCCTTTCAAATTGTTTTTGCTTAAAACACTAAATAACAATATACCTTACAATACTTGTTTACTAATTTCATTTTTCAACTAAATACAATAGAAAATTTTTCATCTCCAAATAAGGATTAACGAGAGTGAAATTTTTTCCCGACCACATATAAAATGCAAATATTGTATATTACTTTCTCTTACCCTATATATGAAATATATATAGAGAGAAAGTATTGTTTTGTAAAATCTTATCATAACCATATTGAAATGAAAAAAATTATTAATAATAGAATTTTTACTTTCTCTTACCTATGTATATATGTATATATATATAGAGAGAGAAAGTATTGGATTCATGTCAAAAATTCGATGTCGAGATTTTGATGGATCTTAACGTTTTGAGGTCCCCTGAATCGAAAAAAGTGATTTTTGCGACATGGTCTGTTTGGGTTCAATTTAAAGCATGAAGAAATTAAGCTAGGAGGTTGAAATTTTATATTTAAGTTAGACACCCACCTGAGGCGTGAAAATAAGCTTTTAATCAAAATCGGCCAAAAAGTACTAGTACTTTACTGATGTACTTTTTCTGTTTTTTTCTATTTTCTCAAAGTTCTCAAAATTTTGATTAAAATTCAAAAATGAATTATTTTTTAGATGCTCTTTTAATGTATATTCTCAATTTACCATTGAAATCTTCTGAAGACCACTTTACTCTTGTACTTCATAGGAAGA
>JAKCPI010027369.1:0-11000 GCA_023213315.1 Euborellia annulipes
GGATCATCGTTCTATATTCTCTGAAATTTTCCCTTTTATATGTGTATAAAATTTTCAAACAATTTTTTTTTTTTTATTTCTCTTTATTAGCAATCTTCGCACTCCCAATTTTTATTAAATAAACGAATATTATATAAATTTTAAATAAATACCTTAGGGGTTGTCCACATATTATGTAACGCGTTAGGGGAGGAAGAGGCTTGAGCGTAACTAGGAGGGTGCCGGGGGGCATGCTACCCCCCCAGAAAGCTCCCTGTCCCAAGGAAAATTGAGAAAATATGGGGCTTTCCAGGCCCTCCGGAGGATAGCTGGTCCCATGCCCCCCTTCCAGCGAGGATAGCTGGTCCCATGCCCCCCAGCCCCCCCAGCGAGGATGGCTGGTCCCATGCCCCCCCAGCCAAATTCTCTAGTTACGCCCATGTTCATGATGTACCGGAGGTATATAAGATCATAACTACTTGATATCTTTATATTAATAAGTAACCTAATTAGGTAACCAGTGGCGTCATTTCAACTTTTTCTTGGAGGGGGGCAAACTTTTTTTTTCAATTTCTCACTTCAATTTTCTTACAAATAGGCATCTCAAATTTGGCCAAAAGGTATTTTTTTTTTTTTTTTTTTTTTTTTACGGGATAGCCTTAGGCCATTTCCCGGCCAAAAGGTATTTAATTTAATTAATTTTGTAATAAATAAATTAATTTTTTATAGAAGTCTTTTAGAGTCTTGCCACCTATTAACAAGTAGATGAACTCAAAGATAGAGTGACTACTTAATTCTGAATGATGACACTAGATGTCAACTCATTCCTTAAAATCAGAGTTGGGTTTTATACTTGATTTTGCAGTTTTATACAAAAATCACGGATAAAACTGTATAAAACGTATAAAATGTATAAAATTCGGATGCGCATGCGCACCCGATTGTTACCACAGTGTTATCAAGGCGATTTTAAAACAAGGGCGGATACAAGGGGGGGGGGGTAATTACTCCCCCCCCGAGATTTGAAAAAATATATTTTTTTTGCAAAAAAATTTATTTTTCACGTAAAATTTTACAAATTAATACTTAAAAATTTGATTTGTATTTATATTCTGGCAAACAAGTACAGAATGCGCCTTTAAATTACTGAAATTAAGAAAAAATAGTGTGCTGTGCGACGAGTCACTCCAAATTACCCCCCCCCCCCCCGAGAAACACCTCTGGATCTGCCCTTGTTTTAAAATTAAATTCAAAGAATGAATCACAAAGTGGAGAACGAGAGAATCGTGAGTAAAGCACGTCAGTGCTCTCTGGTGGGAGCTAACTTTATAGTAAAGATTAGCCAAAAATATGACTAATTCTAGTTATAAATTATTTTTTTGAATTTCCTTTCTCGTCGGGTTTGCGCATGCGCATCCGAGCATCCGAGTTTTAAGGGGCCCTTACACGATCAATCAGACTGTCACATTTTATACGTTTTATATACTTTTATCCGCGATTTTTGTATAAAACTACAAAACTACTACTCTGTCTATGATTGTGTATGTTCTGTTTATTCCCTGGTCTATGTTTAATAATGTTTTTTCCCTGATTGTGTCTGATCCAGGGAATATCTGATCTGTGGGGTTGGCTGCCTGGCCTGTTTGTTTTCTTCACATTTGTATTTCAAATACCAAGTTTTTAAATATAATATAATGGATTCAATGGTTTCACTAGAAATAATTCGTCGTAGACGAATTGTTACAGTGGTTTCCATTTTAATAATTGAAATGGTCCGAAGAAGAAGAAGAAGAGAAAAACGAAAACTTTGGTGTCGCGAATGGTTAATGCGGAGAAATAATAATGACAGCACCTTAATGCTGTTTAATGAACTTAGGTAGGTTTTTCTCTTATTCAGAAACACCAACTGATTTTATTATTTTCTTCTATTTCAATTATATATTTTTTTTATGTTCTTTATTTAGTCCTGAAGATCCAGTATCATTCCCCAATTTTACTCGGATGCAAGAGGACATATTTCATGAGCTTCTTTCTCTTATCACTCCGTTTGTAGAAAAAAGAATACTGTCATGCGAGAAGCGATATCGCCCAAGGATCGGCTCAGCGTGACTCTGAGATATCTCGCTACTGGCAGCAGTTATAAACAGTTAGCAAATTCAGCTCGGATTGCGCCTAACACTATTTCATTGATTGTGCCAACGGTAATAAATGCCATTATTGCTGTGCTGGAAAAACAAGTGATACCTTTTCCATCTACAGCTGAACATTGGGGACAAATAGCAGATAAATTCCAATCTGTCTGGCAGTTTCCCCATTGTGTTGGTGCCCTAGATGGAAAGCATATTGCTTTTCGACCTCAGAGAAAAGATGGATCATTGTTCCTAAATTCTAAAGGCGGTCACAGCATTGTTTTATTAGGCCTTGTTGATGCCGAATATAAATTTATTTTTGTTCATATTGGTCGCATCGGTAGAAAGCATGATTCAGCCGTATTCAGAGAAAGCCAGTTAGGAATTAAATTGGAGTCAAACTCGTTAAATCTTCCTTCTCCCAGTCCTTTGCCAGGATTTGCTCATAATTTGCCTTTTGTTATAGTTGGAGATGACGCGTTTCCTTTAAAGACAAATCTCCTGAAACCTTATCCTGATCGACAAACCTCCGAAGAGATGAAAGTATTTAATTATAGATTGAACCGAGCTAGAAGAACATCAGAAATTGCATTTGGGATACTTGTAAACAGATTCCGTATCCTATTAGAAACAATCCCGCTGTCAGTGGACAAGGTGGAAAATATAACGTATTGTTGTGTTCTTCTTCATAATTATTTGATATCAAAAAATTGTGAGAGGTATATACCAGCAGAATGTATGAAGATAAATTCTGATAAGTTGTCATGCAATCTTGCCAGTATTGAACAACAAGTGGGCAAAAAGTGCACAGCTACAGCTATGGAAGTGCGTGATAAGTTCTGCGATTATTTAAATACTGCTGGTGTTGTCAAGTGGCAGTATGACGATATAGCTAGTGCTAATATGTAAAAGGAATACAATCTATTGAAGGAGTAGTGGTTAAAATTAAAAGACGATTCAATATATATATATTCTGGGAGGTTTTCTAGGATGAAGGCAGGGATTTGTCTCTTTCGCATTGGTTATTGAGATGTACTTGACGTTTCGGCTTTTTGGATTAAGAGGTAATGGTGGAGGTAAGACAAACAACTCATCTTCACCATTATCTATTTAACTTTTGAAAATGACTGCAAAAGGGGAATCGAAACTTCACAACCAACGCGATTTAACCGTATATATACCGTGTATATATAATTTTATATATATATAAGCTTATTTATATATCTGTATGTGAAACATATAATGTTAAAATTATAAATAATGCGTATTGTTTTTTTAATTAAATTCATTTATCAATATAAAGAATCTCATCTTACAGGAATATAATTAAGTTTAGATTTTATCTTTTAGGATTATGTAGAAACAGCCAGAGGAATGAATCAATCAATAGAAAAGAAAGTTTCTTCTCGTTTTGACGTTTAGGTTTTCGTCTAGACTATAGTATACACAATCTTTGCACACTACAGTCGTCCAGTCAATTAAAGATCCTGAAAAAAGGTAAAATAAATTGAAATATTTTTTCTTACCTAAACGTCAATACGACCTGACAACCAGCAGTAACTTTCTCCTCTTTATTGATTTATTTTTCCTTTAGAAAAATCAATCAAGTCAGTGGCTTAAAAAAAAGTCTGTACTAATCTTTATTTAACATAATCAAGAGTATTAAATAAATAACTAGAAATTCGCGAAAAAAAAAATAATTTATTTTATATATATATAATATTAGAGTAGTCCTTATTTTGGACTTTTTCCAATTTTTTCGACACTAGTCGTAAATCAGTTCCAGATATACAAATAAAATAATTCTGTGGGAGACGGGTTAATATTAATATTAAGAGCTGAAATTTGCCAGGAATTTTTTGACGTGACAACGTCTTACAAATCATGTGTCTATAGAGGCAGGTTAGAGGGGCATGCACGAAAAAGTTTATTTTTTATATATTTGGAACCTATATGCGTCTAATGTCGAAAAAAATTCGAAAAAGTCCAAAATAAGGACCACCCTAATATATATATATGAAAGTGAAAGTGTACAATGCCATTCTTAATTAAATATTTTTGGACCTTTTTATGTCTTCTTTGTGTGCATTTAATACTGTTTGCGTCAAATTCCTTATGACAGCAAATTTAAGATCTTCGTTTTTAATTGTTCGTAAGATAGATCCGAGAAAAGCAAGAGAGCTTTCTAATGGATCACGGGGATTAGGTTGAGGAACAACAACAGGGTTTTTTAAAGAGTCAGTTAATAACTCTAAAACTTCAATAAGATTAGAGTCATCATTTCTATTTCGTTTCCTAGAACGAGTAGAAACTCGTGGGGGGGCAGTCGCCTGATTTCCCAGAAGACGTCGATAATGCTGGGCTTAATGGTGCATCCGTGCCAAGTAGATGTGGCGACATACTCAAAGGTTCAATATTTTTTTCCACTTTAGGCACTCCACTATCTTGATGTTTTTCTGGAGCCTTCTATATGGCTAGAGACTAAAGGAGACATTCCAGAACTGGATAATTCATTTTCTTCGATATAAACCGTTAATTCACCGACCGAGTTGAAACTTTCCTCAAGGATAGTTTGAGAGCTTGTACTATCCTAATAAATTGAAAGTGTAATTAGAAATTATAAAGTTGCAAAGAGCACAAAAAATATCAAATTTCATGAAATTTATATTCAATACCTGGTTGCATGTACTCCTCGCTTGACCATCCGTGAAATTCCCCTCTTTTCTAGGAGTGATATATGGATCGAGAAATTTTAATGACGAGTAATACCATAAAGTGGGTCTGTAAACCTAAAACAAAATATTCGTAATTTAGGTATTTTTTTATATTTTGAATTTTTTTGATATGTTTATGAACTTACGTCGTCTAATTCCTTTCCGCTAGCCTTTGAAGTTATCACTTTAGATCTTTCTTTGTTGTATTGAGTTCTTAGAGCCCGGAATTTTGTCACACAATCTCTGTCTTGGATAATGGGGTTTATAAAACGAACTGCATCTCCAATTCTTTTCAGACTATAATTTCTTACACGTTTGTTGTAGTATTTGTCTGATGAAAAGTTGTATAATGACGGCTCATTTTTGTATGCTTCAATCAAAGTCATAATCTCAGCAGGGGACCATTTAATGCTATTAGATTGGGTTTTTACACTTTGTGAACACATTGTTAATAATAATGCTAAGAAAATATTTTCTCGATCTTGAAGAGTACAACATAGATTATAAAGACAGCAATTTTTCAAATAATTGATTAAATCAGGATTAGATCATCTAAGGAATAAATGGATCTAGTATATAGACATGTCAATATTTTAACCTATAATCAAATTGCTTCTTTGTCAACTTTTTTTTAATTTTTAAATAATATAAACTATATAATAAATAAGTAAATATTGATTAAAAATTATTCCAATTATTTTAACAAATATTTTTTATTTAAAAAATCTGAAACATTTAATCATTTTACTTCTTATCAGGGAATAAAGCTTCTTATCTTCTCCGCAGTAGAGCGCTGTAGGTCGACTTTTTTTTAATTTTTCAAAAAATAAACAAGTAAATCTTGATTAAAATAATTTCTAGTTTATTGTTCATCATAAAATAATTCCAATTATATTAACAAATATTTTTTTCAAATGTTAAGTAAAAAATATTTTCATTCGAAATCTCTGGCTTTTTTTTGAACATTTTGGTTGGCAGCACTGGCTTAGAGGTTAGAATAATTTAGAGAGAGCAATCAAAAGTTTTTAAATTTTAAATTCTTTTTATTTTTATTAATTAAACATATTTATAGATTATTAATTACTTAAAATTATTCTTCCGAAATCTTAAATGTTTATTACAAATGTTTTACTCAAGAAAGTTAAGAGCAAGTAAGTAAAAAATATCCTATTAGAAATATTAAAATCATTTTGTCATGTTAATTTATTTATTCTATATTAATAAACAGATATATTCTTGTATCGATGGAAAGTATTGTCTCTGGACACAAATTCAATTGGGTCCGAGAACGTTTAGGTGATAAATTGGAACTCGTAAGATATGATCCTTACAGTAAGTATTTAATTTCCCTCCTTTTATTTTGGAATACTTTTATTTTATATTGCAAAAAAATAATTCTAATTTGTCATTATAAATAAAATGAATTCGAAGAATTGAAACATGTCACAGTTGTTTCGTTAGGGATGATAATCAATCAATTGAAAAATAAAAACACCTAATGAGATTTAGGGGGAAGAGGGAGAGTAATGTATTTTAATATTTTTTTTTTTGCAATTATCCCTAGATTTGTTGAGTTTAGCTCAAAAAACTACTACTTTAATACAAAATAAAGTTAATTTTTCAATTTTGTAACCCTTCGAAATTTTTCCATTTCAAGGCATCTATTTTTCCTGGATATTTTTTATTTTTTCTTATTATTAAATATAAATCAATCTTATTAAACCATAATGATAAAAAAAATCCTTTTTTTAATATATTGGTAGGATGGCCATTCCTACAGTTTTGAACGGGACAGTACCGTTTTTTTTTATATTTCTTGATCATACCGTAGTTTTAAATAAAATGTCATTTGTGTTTCAAACATAGAAGATACAAACTAAAAATAAATATCTTTTGGCCAAATTTCAGCACTCATTTGTAAGTAAATTTTAATTTAAAAAAAAGTTTGCCCCCCCCCCCCCCCCCCCGAAGAAAAAGTTGAAATGACGCCATTGAAGACAGTATGGTCAGTCTATATATTGGTCATTATTTAAAATTTATAACAATGATGATATATTTGTTTCAGTTCAACAAGAAAGTATCTATCAAGAAAAAAAGAAAATTAGAAACGTCCACAATTACTCTTTTAAACCAGAGAGTTGCAAAACATTCAACGACAAATAAAAATGATTTTTCATACTTTTTCTTATTGTTTTTATAGTAAAATATTTAATCCAAATATAATATTGTTTAATTGTAAAAAATTTTTATCGTCAAATCAAAGTTTAAAGAAGAAGAAAGCAATTAGAATTATAAATCGTAATAAAGAAGATAAAAAATTGTTTGGTCAATTAATAAAAGACAAGAGAAATGAACAAGTTAAAAAAACTTCTGATGATATAGCTCAACCAATAAAAAATTCAACAAATAGTGAATTATTTTATTTATTGAATAATTCAAAAAATATTACAACACTATCAAAAAATAAAGACAGAGATAGTTTGACCACTAAGTCTGAAGAAACCATTCAAAAATCGAATTCCCTTCCAGAAATAATAATTAGAAATATAGAAACATTTCCATTTCGAAACAATTCAAAAAACTTCGCAGTTTCATCGCATCCTAAAGAAATATATACTTTTGGAAGAGAAGATAAAAAAAACTTAATTTCTAAAAATATATATTCAATTCCTTCAGTGACTAAAGTTTTAAATGCAACTCTCTCAGAAAAGTCTAAAGAAGCTTTGAATAAATGGAAAGAAGAAAAAATCAATCAACTTGGATTGGAAGGGTTTGAAATTTATTATCAAGGTGAGATGCATTGATATTCAATTTTTACTTTCTCGTATAGTATATAAAGAGAAAAGAAGGTATTGAAAGAAATCGTCAAAAAATTCAACTTGGAGATTTTGATTTTTCTGCACGTTTTAGGCCTCCCTGAGTTCAAAAAAAACCATTTTGAGCATTACGTCTGTGTGTATGAACACGATTGTTTAAAATCGCAAGAAGCTAGTTTAATGAGATTTGGTATATACTCCTTACCCTAAAATTGTAGATTTCTATCAACTTTTGAAGTATATACGTCATCTGAAAGTAGTACTTTACCTAATAAGTTTTTTCAAAGATTTTGAAATTTTCAATTTTTTTGACATATCATAATAACTCTATTTTAAAAAGTTTTTATTCTTTGACATTTTTTCAAAAACTGAGTAGTTTTTGAAATAATTAACGAAGAAAAAGTCACACAATTGCTGTCTCTACGAAGCTTATTTTACAATTGAATTAAATATTTGTAAAAAATCACCGTGACAGTCAACTCATTGGCGCGGCCAGATTTTGAAAGGTGACAGTGACAGAAACTGTTGCGTGACCAAAGTCACCCGTGTGCGCCTGCCCTAATTGTTTTCAGATTTTATATTTATATCTTCACTGGGGAAGGGGCACACGGGTGACTTTTGTCGAGCAACAGTTTCTGTCACTGTCAATTTTCAAAATCTGGCCGCCCCAACGAGTAGATGACTGTCACGGTGATTTTTTAAGAGACATTTTTCGTTAATTTTGAAAAAAAATCAAAACAAAGTCATACAAGTGTATTAACGAAAAATGTCTTTTTCTTCGTTGATTATTTCAAAAATAACTTTTTAATAGACTAATTCGATATGTCAAAAACATTGAAAATTTCAATTTTCTGAACCAACTTTTTAGGTAAAATACGACTTCCAGGTGACTAATTTACTCTAAAAGTTGATAGAAATTTACAATTTTAGTGCAAGGAGTTTATACCGAATTTCATCGATAGGGCTGCTTGCGTTTTTAAGCAATCGTGTTCACACACCGCAGACATCATTCCAAAACCGCAAGTCTTCCTTGGGGCCCTGTTGATAATGGTCCTTTTGGGACCGAAACCATAGTGATTACGCATAGACATGGTCGGCCAAATTTAAGTTTTCCAAATAAAGAAAAATTAATAATTTTTTTCTTAAATTAATATGCCTACACCTGCTAAAGTTACGGACAAGTAATAGCTAGTAATTATTAAAAATATTTATTTAATTAGATATAAAGAACCCTCTTCATTAGAAAAGATAAAATATTGCCAGAGAAAGAAGCCCTAAAATTTATATCTTCTACTAATTAAAAAAATTGTTAAAACTTTTTCTTTTTTTAGGAATTTTAAATGACGGAAAAGATTTTCACAGTGCGATTCACAATTATTTATCTGGGAAAGAGTTTGATCATTATTTAAAAAATTCTGTTGTTGAAAAATGTTGGCAAAGTCTGAATTCAATAATTACAAATTTTAAAAATGTTCGTGCTCTTGAAAGTCACGTTGTTCATCCAATTCTTCATTATCAAGGAGTTATTGATTGCGTCGCAGATTTTTGGTAAACCTTTGTTATTTATTCTTGAATTTTAAAAGAAACTTGCCTACGGGCTTGGTCTAGTTGGTATCGTGCCTACCTTCTATACCGAACGTAGCGGGTACCAAATGGCTTAAATAAGAATGCCTGGACCCATGGGCGTACCCAGGATCAAATCTAGGGGGGGGCATGGTCAGATCATGGTTGTCCAGGGGGGGACAAATCATGGTCGTCCAGATTGGGACATAGCTATTTTTAATATAGAGGGGAAAAGCCTTCGAATTAAAGGCCTGAAAACCCTCGAGTCCTAACAAAAATAATCATTCGCCGCCGCTATCCACCAATTTTGTTTCGTTTCACCACTTTATAAACGTTTAATTTTTTTTTTTTTTTTGCTTCTAGGTGGGGGCGCCCCTCCCCTCGCTGGGTACGCCCATGCCTGGACCCCCAATAGATATTATAAATGATAACGGTTATCGTCAAAGTCTTAAATGGCCTAAGTTGCCGAAAAGACTGGGTGAATGTGTGTGTGAGTGTTTAAAAAAAAAAGAATGATGATGAATAAATCATTTTTCATTAATTATTTGTAATTTTTTTCTAGTGGCACTCCAATGATTATTGATTGGAAAAAATCTGCTAAAACAAAAGAGACGCTTCATCAAACTTATGATTACCCTGTCCAATTAGCAGCTTATCTTGGAGCTTTAAATTATGATAGTCAATATCCTTTTCAGGTAAACATTAAGTACTGTATGTATGATTTTTATAATTATGAGTAAATAGGATTGTATAAATTATAGCCTATATAACAAATCTTTACTTAATGCATTGCACTTGTATATATAGAGAATATATATATATATATATATCGGGTTTGCCCGGAAAGTACGAGCCTCATTTGAAGGGACTGAACAGCGCCAAGCGGTGAAAAGCAAGTGGGAGGGACCTTAATATTTCCACCGGTACCGGGATTAATCGCCTTCGGGCTCTCGGCAAGTCAGGAAGTGCTGCGGCGTGAACCACTGTGTAGTGACCTTGTCGTATTTACGATGAAGAAAACATTAGAGCAAAGTTGAAATTTTGTGTGAAGCTGAACAAGACGTCAAAGGAATCTTACGACATGCTAAAGGAAGCCTTTGGGGAGAATTACATATCCTATTAACAGGCAAAGAAGTGATACAAAGCGTTCCGAGAAGCTCGGGAAAACGTCATCTACGAGGCCCATTGTGGACGCCCCTCAACATCGCCGAACGGAGGAAAATGTCATCGGTGTGGGCGAATTGCTTAACACAGATCGTCGCATTAGTGTTCTTATGATGGCGGAACAGTTAAATCTGCCGAAAACCGTTGCCTACTAGATTGTATTGGAATAATTAGGCATGCAGAAAATTGTGCTGACGCTTAAATAGTGAATGGCGTGGGAACGTGTCAGGAACTGAAAGAACTTTGTGAGGATGATCCCAATTCCTTCGGCAAGACGCCAACAAGACGTTCAGCTTCACTCAAAAACGTGTAACGTTTTCTACGACAAGATCACTACACAGTGGTTCACGCCGCAGCACCTCCTGACTCGCCGAGAGCACGAAGGCTACTAACCTGGGTACCGCTGGAAAGCTTAAGGTCCCTCCCATTCCTTTTCACCGATAGGATCGCTCGGCGCTGAGGGTCGTTACTTTCCGGTAAATCCTGTATATATATGTCGTAGACAGATCGTGAAATTAGACAGTTCATGAACTGTCTAGACATTTCATGAACTGCAGCCAGATCGTGTAATGGTCAAACAGTTACATGATCTGGCTAAAAAATCTTAGACAGCTCATGAAATGCAATTGGGTCTT
>JAKCPI010027370.1:0-11939 GCA_023213315.1 Euborellia annulipes
CCCCACTTAAAATAGCTTCCCTGTTTATGGCTACCTTAGGAGGGACCGGTTATCTGTTGAATAGCTTGAGGAACAATACTTTTATTACAACTTTTGTCCGGGTTTATTGAACAAACTAGACGCAAAGCCCCGCCTTCGGCGGGGCTTTCCGTCTAGCAGGGGCTGCGCCCCTGGACCCCCTTGCTCATCTACTTATATACATACCGGTACATACATTTTCCCTTTTCATTTTTATATGTAGAGATTATTTTAGCGATTAAGTATTCATGAACTTAAGATTTTTTGTGAATCATATCCTTTCCGGGACTCTCCCGGTACACAGACAAAAAAATTTACGCCGATATTTTAGAATTCAAAATGTAAATAAATAAAAAAAATCTGGTGTGACTGGCGCACAGCACACAACTTTCTCTTACCTTCGGAAATCGAAAGTTGTGTTCTGTCCTTGTCACACCAGATTTTTTGTGTCGACATATATTTAGTTCCCGACAGTAAGGAACATATGAATTCAGATGTAAAATTTATAAGTATGGGAAAATATTTATATTTTGTTACCATGGCAACCATTTCTCCTATCTTTCCTATGAAATACAAGAGTAAAGTGGTCTTCAGAAGTTTTCAATTGCAAAACGAGAATATACATTTTAAAGAGCATCTAAAACATAATTGATTTTTGAAGTTTAAAAAAAATCGTTGGAGCAAATTTTGAGAAAATGGAAAAAAACTGAAAAAGTACATCAGTAAAGTACTAGTACTCTTTGGCCGATTTCGATTAAAAGCTTATTTTTCCGGTCCCGGGGGTGTTTAACTTAATTATAAAATTTCAACCTCGTAGCTCAATTCCTTCATCCTTAAAATTGACCACACCCACCCACCCACCCACAGACAGACCATGTCGCGAAAACCACTTTTTTGGATTCAGGGGACCTCAAAACGTGAAGATCCATCAAAATCTCGACATCGAATTTTTGACATGAATCCAATACTTTCTCTCTATATATATATTACATATATACATAGGTAAGAGAAAGTAAAAATCGTAAACATGGGTAAATATTTATATTTTGTTACCATGGCGCTATCCCTGAGGCCTGATTGGTTGTTTCACACATCGGACACCCTCTTAGCCTTTTATATATAAGTATGATGATACTCCTATGTGTGACGCTACAAGCTGTGACTTCACAAGCCATGACAACAATAATAGGAAATTTATTTAATTTTATATTTAAAAATAGGATTTTTTTTTTTTTTTTTTTTTTATTTGAGGGAAAAGCTTAAATTACGGCATAAAAACCCTCAATAGCCTACAAAAAAATCATTCCCCGGTTATTTACCCCTGGTGCATCGTGCACGGAGGCACGCACCAAACCCAAGTACCGGTCCCAATATTGGGAGTGAGAGGCCCTTCACCTCCCTACTCCCCAAAAATCAGTCGCTTTCGGGACTGGTATCTCCTCCCCTGCCAATCTCCATCTCTAATTTCTTTAAAAATAGGAAAGTTGAAATTTAATATATATGACGAATAATAAAAAAATAATTGTGAGATTTAATTATTCAATTTTTAAATTGATAAAATATAATTATTAAAATAATTTAAAATTACTACATAAATATTGTTCTCAGTTCTCCGTCTATTGATTTCCCATTATCATTCCCATTTTCCAATTATTAAGTTAAGATTAAAAACGCGATTTTAATACCTTTACTTGAATAATTTTCTGAAAATTTTCAGTTTAACGCCTACGATCTAAAAAAAAGTTTCACTTCCATCGTGGTTTCATAAAACCACACAATGATTTTATTTATTTGTTTACTAAAATTGGCAAAATGTTTCAACGAGAGCCAACATAAATAGCACTGGATATAATTGTAAATAAAAAAAAAAATCCAGTTTGTTAGCTACCAATATAATAACAAGATTGGTAAATAAGGAATGTGAGTAAAGAGAGAGAAAGAGTAATAAAACAATTTTATTGAAGGAAATGATTATCTAATTTCTTTTTCAAGGATTAAAAAAAAAAAAAAAAAAGTGGAGCTGTAGGTAAACAGACACCCAGAGAGAGAGAAGTAGGAAATCCTGATAGGGTTGGTGGCCACCTCAATCGATGCTGTTGATTGTCGATGACGACACCTTAGGAGCGACCTTTCGGCCGGCCTTGGACACTCCTCTCCCCCTCCCCCCTCTCTCTCTCTCCCTCTCTAACTCTTTGAACACGCAAGTATTTGGATTATTTTTATAACACCAAGGAGCAGTGCACCTAACAAGCAAAAAAATAATTTTTTGTAGAGAAAAATGTCTTCCATGAAGAAGTAATAAATAAGAGATTAAAAAAGTAAGTAATTCGAGTTGAATTTAAAATTCGAAGAATAGTAGATATCCAAGAATGAAGTTAAAATTCCCTTCAGCAGTAAATTTTATTTAAACCGGTTGCTTCACTTCTTATTAACTAGCTATCCCAGGGATAAGCTAGATGACTATGAATTTCGAGTCTCTTTACATAAGCTAATCATATAATTAAATAAGAGTTCGTTATAAAGATTGTAGCTAATTTCATTCTATAAGTGAAATTAGCAACACAACCATTGTTTACGAATATTTATTTTTTTTTTGGAAATTTTTAAATTAAAAAAAAAAATTAATTAGCTTTAATTAATTATTTTAATTTTTATTTATTTTTTTTTTTTTTTTTTTTCAAAATCTTGGGTGATGTTCTCAAATGATGTCCCTGAACGAAAGATTTATTATTCACGGAGGTTATACTAAATTATTATTTATAGAGAAATTTAATTAGAATAAAAACAAAATCTTTATTCATCATTATTAATTAATAGTTTTCTTTTCTCACATTTATTGTGTATCGCGTTTATTTATTTTTTTCATTTTGATATTTTTATTTACCTAATATTTAACGGTAGTTTAATTCAATGAATTAATCATTAAGTCCAATAAACTCGATCATTCGCTATACAATCTAAAATAAAAAAAAAAAACTATTTTCCGGTCTATTTAGTGACATTTTCTCTCTTTGAGAATGGATTCAAATATAAGAAAAATCAACTGATATGATCAGCTACCGACCTATAAAAATTAGATAACAAAAAGAAGGGATTTGATCTTTAGTAAAAAAAAAAAAAGACTTTCAGTACTAGAAGAAATTTAAGAATATTTTTTTATAAACGGTATTATATCCTATCTCACAAATAAAGGTCATAGATTAGCTTCCTATATCAACTTAATAACATTCCAATTAATATTAATATTATAATTATATAATAAGAGGGTGCAAAATTTTTTTAATAATTTAATAGATGTCAATGTCGAAAAAAACTCCAGAAGTCAAAAGACTTTTTTTATTTAAACTACAGTATTAGGAATATTTTTTTTATGTTTAGACATTGAATATTTTATTACTTGGAAAATTTGCAATAAGCTTAATTAATGTTTTGTTTTTAAATATTCGACATCTTGGGTCATATAGACGATAAACAAATATCAAATTATCCAAGCATATTTATTTATACCAATTGGAATCTAAATGATTCGGACTGTCTGGGGTCCGAATCCACTCCCCTTGGCTTTTAGGTTATCAATATTGACATTTGTTAACACCCTTTAACCTTTCGGCCTTCATGATTAGTCATGAAGCAAGAGAATATGAATATTTAATTTTATTAATACATGTAAATGCCCCCGGGCTTGGCGTAGTTGGTAGCCCGCCTGCCTTGTATACCAAGGGGGTCGGATCCCAGGCAGGTGTAGGGGTTAGCGTGCTAACCTCGTATAGCAAGAGTCGCGAGTTCGGACCCCAGGCAGTCCGATGATTTTATTTAAGCCATTTGATACCAAATGGCTTAAATGAGAATGCCTGGACCCCCAATAGATATATTAATCAACTTGGCCCTGGCGGGCGGCGTCTCGTACGCGTTTATAGTTAAAAATTTTGAATTTGCCTCTCCGACTCCGCCCTCTCTGAATTTCGCCAATCAGCGCTATCCCTGAGGCCTGATTGGTGGGTTCACACATCGGACACCGGTTTAAGGGCTTTATATATAAGTATGATGATAACGGATATCGTCAAAGCCTTATATGGCCTCAGTTGCCGAAAAAACTGTGTGTGTGAGTGTGAATGAGAAAAAAGTGAGTGTTAAAAAAAAAGACGTTCAACACGCTGGTTTCTCGGGGCCCCCCACCCGAGTTTCCCCCGTACTTGGTATTGCTTCTATTTTCCCAATATTTATTTTCCAAACGGGAAAGAAAGAAATTTTTTAAAAACATTATTTTGTTACTCCTTAAAAATCACCACAATCGTTGCGGTTAAGCGATGCCAAGCGCAGATAAAGCTTGGAATTGTAACCTATGTTGAACGTCTCTCGGCAGGTATTGTATTTAATTGATATAAATAATAAGAGAATTAAATTTATTTATTTATATAAATAAATTAATACTCCCTAAATGGCCTCTATAACCAAAAAGGGTTAAAAAAAAAAGTGTGAGTAGAGAATTTTGATCTACAGCCTGATAAATAATTTCACCATGAACCGTAATACCGGGGTCTTTAGGCCTATAAGTCGAAAAAGACCTTGGAAAAAAAAAAACTAAACGATGAAATAGTAATTAAAATTTGGAAGGTGATTTATTTATTTTCTCACTATCTTTTTGTTAAATGCTTCTGCCGCAATAATTTTAATTGAATAATCGACACTTTCACTTTATATGATTAAAAAAAAAATTCAACTTTCATTCAAGATTCTGGATAACTCTAACTTTCATTTATTTTATTAGATCTTTTTTTTTAATAAGTCGGAAATTAATTAGAGAGGTTTGAATTAAGAATTCTAAACTAATAAAAGAATTTTGTGATGTTTTTTTCTTGACATTTGTAAAATTTTTATATCGTCAAAAGAATTAATTCATGACACTTTACTGAAGTAACGATATTCATGCAAATTATGTATTTATCTGAATAAATTATTCTTTAAAAAAATACACATTTCAATATTTTTTGTATTTCGCACCTACATTCGATGGCCAAGAGAGAGGAAAATATAATTTAGCTAAATGACCAACCAATGGAACAAATATTAAAAAATCAAATGTTCCAAATGAAGGATGAAATTTTTTCTACGGAAGGTGCTCACTTATCACTGTCCCCACTCTCTTTGGCCTTCCCATTTGAATATAAAGCGATTTTGCTCCATTGGAAATGTGCATAGACTCGATCCCCGGCTGTTTTCCCAGCGATTGGTCAGAGGCCCCGAGAGTGGGGGGAGGAATGTGATGGGCACGGAATCCTAACTAATGGATAATTGGCAAAGATCCAAATTATTTTAAATATTAATAGAAAGAATATATATTATAGGGTTGGTAGATTCGGAGGCTGAATCGATTATCGATTTTCGATTTTTAAAATCGAAACCAAATAATCGATTTTTTTAAAAATCGATTTTTGCCTTAAAAAAATCGATTTTAATCGATTTTCGATTTTTTTGCAAAAAATCTTTCACTATGCCCATAAGTTGATTTTAAGGTTCTGCTTACGATTTCCAAGCGGTTTGTGGAACAAGAAAAATAGAACGTTGCATTACTGATGCCCAAATCAATTTATTCAGTCTTTATAACTTCTTTAAAGACCAACACATTGTATATGGTATAACATATTTAGTCTTTATAACTTAAGTTTTAACGTTATAACGTAAATTTTAACAAACCAAGAGAACTAAACATCAGCTTCTATATTTCTCAAAAAATATGGTGGGACTCGTCGCACAGCACAACTTTCTCTTATCTTCAGTAAGCGAAAGTTGTGTTCTGTGCTTGTCAAACCAGATTTTTGTGTGGACATATATTTAGGTTCCGACAGTAAACTTAAGGTACATTTGAATTCAAGATTTTTTTTCTAAAACACCCTTTTTTTCTCATTCACACCACATTCACACAGTCTTCTCGGCAACTTAAACCATTTAAGACTTTTACGATATACGATATCCGTTATTGATAATACACACATATTAGGGGTCCAGGCATTCTTATTTAAGCAATTTGGTATCACTACACCAAGCCCCGAGGGGGAAATATTTATATTTTGTTACCATTGCAACAAATTCTCCTATCTTTCCTATGAAATACAAGAGTAAAGTGTACTTCAAAATGAGAATATACATTTTAAAAAGCATCTAAAAAATAATTGATTTTTGAATTTTAATCAAAATCGTTGGGGTTATTTTTAAGAAAATCAAAAAAACCTGAAAAACTACCTCAGTAAAGTACTAGTACATTTTGGCCAATTTTAATGAACCGCTTATTTTCTCGCTCCAGGGGGTGTCTATCTTAAATTCCAACGTCATAGCTCAAATCCTTCAAGCTTAAAATTGAACACAGACGGACAGATCATGTCGCTAAAATCACTTTCTTGGAAAATCGAAAATCGAAAATCGGCCGTCAAAAATCGATTTTTTCAAAACACTGAATCGATTTCGATTTTAATCGAAAATCGAAGCTCAAAATCGATTTTCGATTAAAATCGAAATCGATTCGACCAACCCTAATATATTATTTTAAAAATAATTTTAAATGGGGAATTTAAAGAAAAATCATTTAAGGTGGGCGTTTCGAAAAACCGTTAGGACACGATTCACTACCGAGTTACTCTAGGCGGCAATAGATGGCGTTAGTTTTTCCCATAGGAATGCAAGGGATTTATTCCATTTCATTTAAAAGTTTCCAGCTAATTAATTAAGGGTAAAAAATTAATTATTTTTTAACACAATGATTACTAATTTAATTATCTATAAGTTATAGAGCGAATTTCTAAAAAAATATCTTTTATTTAATGCGATTAATCTAAAAAAAAATGTATTTTTTCCAAAATCAAAAAAAGGGCTTCTACAAGTTGTAGATATTTTAAATAGCTTTAATTAAAAAAAAATTTGAGGTCGATAGCTTCAAAATTGTGGCAACTGGAATCTCCCAAAATTAACACCCCGAGACGCGCACCTTAAATTTAAATTATCTGTCCTCAATATTCTCAATTGTAATCTAGCATATTACACTTGTTATTATTATTTAATGGGATTATCAATGGGAACAACCGCGCCCCCTTTAATTGGCGCCGGGAGCACTTGCCTATAAAAGTCCCACCCTCTTGTTACGCCATTGTTTTCAAGCATATGATCTTTGAAGATCTGGACCTAATAAAAGGATTTAAATTTTTTAATAGAATAAAAAGTAAATTTAATATAATTTATAGAAGGATAAAATCAGTTAATTTATTTAAGAATTCCTGATAGGTTTAATAGATAAAAAAAAAAATAGAATAAAAAATTGCAAGGTAAGTAAGTGTTTATTTATTATTTTTCATCTTCTCTCGAAGGCTAACACCATTAGTGATAAATAACATACAAACGGACGAAATCCCCAAATATTATTACATAACTTTAAAAAAGAGTATAGTCTATTAATAAATTTCAAAGTGTTTTGGGATTAAGCATTAGGTTCTATCTAAATATGTCTACATTTGAAGTAAGGGCTTCTAAATGTGTACAGTCAGCACCGCAAGTGCCTGTTCTGGTCGAGTGTCGATGGAACCTTGAGCTGGGCCAACTAAACCAATATTTTTAAAATAAATAAATCATCTTTTATAACTGAAGGGAAAAACTACTCTAAGCATTTTGGTTGCCTAAGCTCAAGGCTCCACACTCGGGCACATCAGGCACTTGCAGCGTCGACTGTATTTATCTTCATATTATTATTGAATAAGTAATGATCATGAATATTTAAATATAATTTATGATCTCTCGGGTCATAACCTGTATTCTGTTCTGGTTAGTTATATCGTATTTAACGCTTATTTTTTTTAAGATCTATAAAACACCAATTAATGGGGTATAAATCAAAACCTATTTGGGTGTGGCGAAAAAATTAAAAATGAAATGATCAAATAAATAAAATTTCACTTTTTTCTTTTTAATTTATAAAACTGCATGAATTTTTTTTTATTGGGGTGCGGTGGCGTTAATAAATGTAATTTATATTTCTGTAAATTAATTTACTGGGTTATTGAAATCATTTATTTGGTTGTTGGAAGGTAGAGAACACTGCACATGAATGGACCACGCAGGTGTAAAGGGTATTTCTTAATAATATTCAAAAGAACCTAGCAATTAATTTAAAAAAATATTTGTGTTATCTATCAATCAAATAAATAATTTCTATTCATAGTAATTTAATAGGAAGGTCAGGAGTCGAGTAAGAGAGAAGATTGCAACAACCATGAAGGGGTGGCCCCGAAAAACAAGCGGGTGGAACGTTTTCCAGTACGATTCGATATTAATAAAATAAAATAAATATAGGCCGGTCAAAATTGTGTCAAGTTCATGATTTTTTCTACAAATTTTCATCCACTGGGGCCAAATATTGTTTTAAATTGAAGGGACATATTTGTTGGATTATTTCCCGTTTTTGAACTTCCATAAACTCAATTACAAGCAACTACAGTAATAAATAACGAAGTTTTTTTTTAAATTAAAAATCTAACAAGTGATTTTTTTTAATTTCTACAGATTCTTTTTCTATTCTATTATTTTTCTATTTTTTTTTTTTTTTTTGCTTATTTATTTATCCTCCATCTTATATATTATATTATAATGAGTTCTCGCTTATATATTTTGTTTACTTTAAAAGAACTTCAACTTGTAAATGTTTGCTTCTGGGGCATTCCATAGTCAAGGGCGGTCCCAGAGGGGGGGTCAGGGGTCGTGACCCCCCCCCCAAAATCTTTTTTTTACTTTCTCTTACCTATGTATATATGTAATATATATATAGAGAGAAAGTATTGGATTCATGTCAAAAATTCGATGTCGAGATTTTGATGGATCTTCACGTTTTGAGGTCCCCTGAATCCAAAAAGTGGTTTTCGCGACATGGTCTGTCTGTGTGTGTGTCTGTGTGTCTGTCTGTGTGTGTGAGTCTGTGAACAAAATATCTCAAGAACGAAAAGACCTAGGAAGTTGAAATTTTATATTTAAGCTAGGCACCCCCATGGGACGTGACACGAAGCTTTTGAACAAAATCGACCAAAAAGTACTAGTACTTTACTGATTCACTTTTTCAGTTTTTTTCGATTTTCTCAAAATTTGCTCCAACGATTATTTTTTAAATTCAAAAATCAATTATTTTTTAGATTCTCTATAAAATGTATATTCTCATTTTGTGATTGAAATCTTCTGAAGACCACTTTACTCTTGTACTCCATAGAAAAGATAGGAGAAATGGTTGCCATGGTAACAAAATATAAATATTTTCCCATACTTATAAATTTTACATCTTGAATTCAATTGTACCCTACTGTCGGAAACTAAATACATGTCGACACAAAAAATCTGGTGTGACAAGCACAGTACACAACTTTCGATTGCCGAAGGTAAGAGAAAGTTGTGTGCTGTGCGCCAGTCACACCAGATTTTTTTTTAACACACACTTTTTTCCCACTCACTCTCCCATTCACACAATCTTTTCGGCAACTTAGGCCATTTAAGACTTAAACGATACTCATATTTGATTAATATATATTTATTGGGGTCCAGGCCCATTTATTTATACTATAAAAAAAAAAAAAACAGTGACCCCCCTCCAAAATGTAAGGCTAGGACCGCCATTGTCCATAGTGACTTTTTTTGGAATGGGTGCAAAAGGTCCAAAGGCCTATAGTGACCAGTGGTCACATGCGACCAGGAAGAAATAAACAAACGGAGAAGGATAAAAGGGGAACTCAACTGCGGGAACTGAGAAGATGCCTGTTGAGATTAGACTTGAAAGTCTGAAGATTGTAGGTTTTTGGGAAGATAGACGCAGAGAGCTTGTTCCAATCACGGGACAAAGGAAGATTGGAATTCACGAGTTCTGTTAGTCGTGATCTGAACAGCATAGGGATGCTGGGACGATGCCTCCCTTGTGTTTCGTGTATATGTTGCATTGGGTGGGATAATTGATTTTCGAGGGGAAAATTGGTCGAAAATTGACCATAATACCTATAGAAGAGAGAGAGTGCAGACACGCATCTTCTATGACTGGTGAAAAGAGGATAAATGTTACACCGTCCTCTGACAGGATGATTAAAAAGTCCCCTTGATAAAGCGATTACCCTTAAATTCAAAAAGCCTAACTATTCCTAGGGGGATAATTATTAATATTGGCATTGAAATTTATCAGAATTTTGACATTTCAATATAACCCAAATATCTTTTCAAGGGATGTCCTTAAAATTTTAGCCAGAGGCAAGCAAGCACTAATGGAAAATTAAAAATGCACGGAATTAATAAAATAATAAATTTGTCCTTAGTTCATCTCAATTTTTTGTTTTTTAATTTACATCAATAAAAAGAAAAGTCCGAGATACATAATTGATATGATAATCTAAGATTGGATCAATTATATAAATCGATATATAGCTGATCTGATAGATTAATTTTTACACTTTATTATTATATTTCTAAATTTCCTCTGTCGAAATTTATATTATAGATATAATTATGATGACTTTAATAAAATTAAATGTCCATGAACTAAATTATAATTTTAATTTTAAAATTATAACCTTGAATATTGGTGGTTGACAAAAGTTTTCTTTTTTTATTTCTATTGCGTCTTTATTCTATTTGATATAGGTTAGTAATTTTGATTATTTTATTTTATTTGGCACTAAAATGATCTTGGCATTGTGTCAATGTAATATCATTCGCATTCATTTCATTGCACTTAAAAGAGAGAAGAATTTACATTTTGTAAATGAATGCGACACACACCAATGGACATTCGAACAAATAGAATTTTAAAAAAAGTCCTTGAAATTAAATTAAAATTTGAAAAATAGAGATGTTTAAGCGATTTTGCTGTTGATTTCTTTATTACTAAAGTATTAATTTATTTTAAAGTCAATAAATTAATGTACCTATTTGAAAAGTTGCATAACCTTGTAATCATTATTTCACTTTTACTTTAGTTTATTATCTTCATCTTTCAAACTCGATTAAACTTTCATTGTAAAAAAAAATTTAAAACGTTTGTGACGGGAACGTCAAATGAGTATTTAAGTTATTTCTCATTTGTTTTTATATAAAATTTATATACTTGTATATGTTATAGATAATTGGCGTGGTTATTTATTTTGTATTTGAAGAGTGGATTATATTGAATAAATAGATAAATATTAATCATTGTTACTGCCTAAAGAATGTAAATTTCAACATCGAAATTGTAGGACAAACAGGGGGCGGATTTTTCACTAGACTCAGGTCATTTTTGAAGGGCCATAAATTGAATGTAGAATAGCGAAAGAAACATGAGCAGCCAAAAAAGAAAGCCTCCAATTCTCAACAATCTATTGAGACGTTTTGGGTCAATTTTATTGTCTCATCTTCAGTCTTTTAATATTGTTTATGATTTCCGGAATTTATAGTCATGTACATTGTACAGTGAGGTACAATATTAAGTCCCACCCATGCGTTTTTCTACTTATGATTATTTAATTCTTTTTATATATTTTTTAATGGAACATTCATGGTTCAAACCTAGAAAATTTCCAATATTTTCTTTTATAAAAACAATGAAATAATCACAAGTAGAAAAACGAATGGGTGAGACTTAATATTGTCCCACACTGTACATGACGATGTTGATGCAATCTCTTGAGACATTTAGCCTCAGTCATTTTTGTTTTCTACTGATTTTTTTTTTTTTGCCTTGCTCTTTCTTCTCTTTCAGCTAACTTGTAAACCACCTGCTA
Organism: Euborellia annulipes; assembly: GCA_023213315.1. NCBI lineage: Eukaryota > Metazoa > Arthropoda > Insecta > Dermaptera > Anisolabididae > Euborellia > Euborellia annulipes. The sequence continues at coordinate 11,784 of JAKCPI010027370.1, forward strand.
AGCAACCTGGACGCCCCCCCCGGTCTCTTTGTTTCCGTAAGATTATTTTATCTTTCTCTATTTCCATTTTTTCGAGGGCATTGAGGTGCGCGATAATTGTCCAAATTCATTTGGAAATCCTCCTCGTGGCGTTTATCCTGAGTTTTCTTACATTTT
>JAKCPI010027371.1:0-20346 GCA_023213315.1 Euborellia annulipes
TTAAGTAAAAAAAAGAGTGTTTTTACTATGCCTAAATCGAAAAATACAAGTAGACTACACGCTACAGTATGTCTATATACACGGCGTATATACAGAGACGTACTGCAGTCCTTTGAGCCTAGCATTCCGAATAATGTTCCGTTTGTATTTTTCTTCGTGCACAACTCCACGCCTACGCTTGGGATTAGGTTCATCATTTGAACTATCCGACATGGCTTAAGAACTATATAATGTAATAATAAACAACCAAATAACACCTACTTTTCACAGAAAACTCACGAAAACTAACTACTCAATGTTAGGTAATCTTTGAATCAAACAAAACAGCGACTCACAAAACACGTGATGTCTACATGGCACGAGTGAAATTTACCGCAGAAAGAACCTAAGCGACGGCGCTTGGGTTCTTTCTGAAATAAACGGATTATTTTCAAGGCTGCCAAATAGCATTGCTGATGAGAAACATTGGTTATTTCGGCACTAAAAGATGTATTTACCTTTAAATTGTACATTAGCACCGAAAACACTTTTTTTTGAAATTTTGTCCCTTAGGTGGTTTCTGAAATAAACGATTCAGTTTATGTGAGGATTGATCCACACGTGACATTTCTTAAGGATTAATAATTCTGGCTTGTCCATAATTTACGTCATAACAAAGTGTCTAACTCCACTTTTTTCGAAAATCATTTTTTTGTATTTTCTATTGAAAAATATCATTCTCCTTATGCCCTGAACTGGGTAAGAGCGTAATTCAAATTTTTCAGTTCGAAAAGTTGCCGCACGAAAAGTGTTTAACAGTGGCTCTCTAACAATGACAATGAAATGTTTTTTTGGCTCTCCTGAAAAATAAACTAAAATGGAGTTAGGCACCTTGCTAATTTTTAAAAATAAACTAAAATGGAGTTAGGCACCTTGCTAATTAGAACTTCTATATATACCGTATATATATATAATAATAATAATCTTAAGAGGTTTAAACCTACGTCATTTATATTTTTATTTTTAGCGATTAAGATTCAAGAAAAAGTTGAGTTAAATAAAAAATTATCACAAAAATGGATTCCAATTAAATTTCAAGATGGATTAATATCTATGAGAACTTTTTTGCGTATGAGATATAATACATTTTGCACAAATCCTCTAATTATAATTTTTTATCCTAATTATTATTTATTAAAACTATTTTTGCGTCAGGTAAGAAATAATAAATAACTAAAGTTAAAGGTCAAATCCACGCCCAAGAAGGACACTCAAAATTTTAAATTTTCAACTTAATCACATAGATAATAATAATATAATAATAATAATAATATAATATTATTAATAATATTAAACATGTTGATTTTTATATACGTCCGAAAGGGCTTAGTTACTCGGTACCCCAAGATATAGGGTTTTAATACTTAAAAAATTTAAATTTTTTTCTAGATTTTAAGAGGGAGAAGAATTCGTATGGCCCATTTCACTTGGTTAATAATTATTGATAGTTTTGACTATATTAAAAATATGTTTTCAAATATTCCATTTGATGTTGAATTATTTCTGGCAACAAGTGTAAATAACCAAATAATAATTTCCGAAATTTATAAAATTAAACCTGAACTGGATTTCATAATTAAGAAATATGCACATTTTACTAATGAAAATAATTTTAGTATAAATACACATTCGTTATATGAAAGAAGGAGCAATTTAGAAGGCGCTAAAATTGAAATATTTGTACGAAAGGTAAGTTTTTTCTTTTTTTTTTTTTAAACACACACTTTTTTCTAGTTCATCCTCACATTCACACACACAGTCTTTTCAGCATCTCAGGTCATTTAAGACTTTTACGATAACCGTTATTTAATAATATATATTTATTTGGGGTCCAGGCATTCTTATTTAAGCCATTTGGTATCCAAATGGCTTAAATAAAATCATCGGACTGCCTGGGGTCTGAACCCGCGACGTTTGGTATACGAGGTTAGCACGCTAATAAGTTTTTTCTAAAAAGAGAAAAGTCAAACCATTCTAACACATCGATCAATAAGTCCCTGGGCTAAACAACAGATGGTGACTCCGATCACAAATCCATTCCATTCTCACTTATTACCAACTTCTGGGAAATTTCATGAAATTCCAACATTGTGTCAATGAGTTACAGTGGTTTTAGTGATGCTACTTTTACTGTTTTCAAAACAATAGAAAAAAATTCGATGACCTAAATGATTGAGTTGAATATCGAATTGGTTCCGCATCCACTGTATTCTCCAGATTTAGACCCAGTGATTATTGACTGTTCGCAGGTGTCAAAAAGATACTCCAGGGAAAAAGATTTGACTTCAAAGGAGAATTGCCAAAACTAACGTCTATTTTGAAAATAAAGATAAATCTTTTTACAGGAGTGCAATTGAAAAGTTGGGAAAACTTATAAATGTACCCCTCTTGAAGGAGACTATGTTGTATGAATAAAGAAGAATTTTGGCAAACAAATTTTGTTTTAGTAGTTAGCAGGGGCGCCGGAACGAATTTGAATCAGGGGAGGGCAAAAAATTTTTTTTTAGAAAATTAAAATAATTTAATATGTTCAATAGTATAAAACAAAAACAAATCTACTATAAAACTTTAAAAATTTTAAATAAAATCACAATTTTAATAAAATTAAAATTTTAAAAAATTTGCTACTGATTTTATCAAAAATTTTTGGAAAAAATTTGGAAAAAAATGAATTTTTTACTCTTAATTTTTTTTAATTTAGAAGTTTTTATTTTTCAAAAGTAAAAATATATCATTTTTAAAAATAAATGAAATAAAAAGAAGAAATTTTGCCCCCCTCTGCCCCCCCTATAGGATGCCGGGGGGGGGGGGCAATGTACCCTTGCCCCCCCCCCCCCAGTTCCGGCGCCTATGGTAGTTAGCCCAGGAACTTACTGATCGATTTGACTAGTTTCAATCGTCAGAAATATTGTAAATTTACAATATCGAGAGAGGCAAATAAAATATTTTGGGCCAAAAATAGTCTTCAATTTTCAAAATTTAAATAAGATCGTATCTTACAAAGTCTCAGGATCCGCACCCCTGGGAATAATATAATATAAAACTTTTCTTATTTGCAGTTTTTTCCATATATAACAGGAAATATCAGTGAAAATTCCGAGTATAATTTATTTGGAAATTTCTTTACTCAAATGGGAGAGGATTTAAATATAAGGTAAATAATTTTATTTTTCCATTTGATGACAATCGAAGAAATTTTTGATGAGTTAAATCATTAAAAATCACAAATTAATTTTTGAGTAAGTTCGCTTCTAAAAGTTCATTTTGAATGTCTGAACTAATTCTTTAGTAAATAGGTCATTTGGCTGCCCAATCTTACAGCAAACAACAAAAATGAACTAATCGATGCAGGGGCGTATATAAGAGAACGGGGGCGAGAGAATCCACTTCCCCCCCCCCCCCCCCGAAATATGGGTATATGGCCAATATCAATATTTTTGTTTGAATAAGTGCGTCGCATAAAAAAATGAAATATTTTTATATATAACCATTTTTTGAATAAAACTTTTGTCTTTAAGAGCTCCGGGCCCCTCGGGGCTCAGGTGAAAACAGAAAAAATTGGGATTAAAAAAAAATTCAGGGTTCAAGTGAAGTAGATTAAAAAATTTAGATTAGAAAAAAAAATTTAACGAAAATTTGTCTTTGAGAGGTTCCGAGCTCCTCGGGGCTCAGGTAAAAAAAACAAATTTAATGAAAACTTGCTTTGAGAGGGCCCGGGCCCCTCGGGGCTCAAGTATAACCGGTATTTTAAAAATATTTTTGTATATGGGGGGGGAGGATATTTAAAAATAAGGTCCCCCCCCCCCCCCGAAAAAACTATATTCGCTCCTGAATCGATGTACTCTGTAAGCATATAGAAAATAAATAAATTTTGAACTCTAATTTTTTTTGCATTTATTTATTTGTCTGGAAAAAATAAATTTAATTTTTTTATTAACATTTTCAGGTTTATTCAAACTTTCGATAAAGGAGACAGTCAAACTCTACGATATAAAAATGCGTCATTTCTTAGAAGATATGAAATATATTCAGGACCTTTAATGTTATACACGTTCAGACAAAAATACATGGATTTTCTTATGCCTTTTATGATCTCACAGTAAGATTCTATTGATAAAAAGTAGGCCTACATCCTATAAGAAAATTGTAATTCCTAAAATGTCTATTTTTTATAGTTCTCAATTGTATATTCGACTTCCGGAGAGAGATAACAATCTATACGCATATATAGCGCCGTTTTCATCTGGAATTTGGATGTTGATGGGGCTATGTATATTGGTTATAACATTCTTACGATCTTTTGTCCTGGCTGTTGCTTTATATTTCAATATTTTAGACGAGGAAGATAAAATTGATCTCCCTCTATCAATCAATTTTCTCGATACTTTTGGTGTCTTTTGCAATCAAGGTTACTAAAACTTATTTAATTTTAATATATCGCCTGCTGAGAATCATAGTGGCGAAAGTCAGAAAATTTAATTTTTGAGTTAAGCCTAGCAAACGTTGTTAAAACTTCTCTTTTAAGCGTCAAAATATATTTCCATTCTTTGCTATTGATTCTGGCCTATTCATTTGTTGGCGGGCTATTTAAATGTATATGTTTATAAAATGAATTTCAGGCTTTTGCCACTATGATTCTCAGCAGGCGATATAATAATAAGTAAGAAGTATTCAAACTGGAGTTGTAAGATAATTTCATTAAATCTATTTTGGAAATTTACTTCCAGAATAGCAGGTTCTTAATGCAATTTTAATTTGTTTTTCCTATTTAAGATTTTAGTTAGGTTGTGCACTTTACAACCAGTTTCGATTAGTTTAGATCTTTAGATGACCATCATCAAATTATAAATCCTTTGCTTCATAAAAAATATAACTGATGTATGCCACACTATTGATACATCAATTATATGCTATTAGACAACTATAAATTGTGTATTTATACATGTAGGTGCATGTTGAGAAATTAAATAAATGTAAATCTATGTTATAGCTTGAAGATGGAGACAATTAGAACTTCGAAACTTTCAATTACTCGTACATAATCCAGTCACTAAACAATAAATTTAAAAATTTAAAACATTTATTTGTTTAATACTCCTGAACAAGACCAAGAGTAAACTTCTAGATTAAAATCGATTAATTTATTATTTGATGATGATCAACTAAAATGATCAAAATTGCTTGTAAAGTGCTGACACAGTTATATTATCAATAAAATACTGAAAATAAAAAAGTTTAGACAAGTAGACATTCACGACTATTAAGAAACTAACGTACATCCAACATACGAATCCCAGTAGCTACGCTATGTTTTCTAAAGATTTACCGTTGCTTCTTGAATTATTCACCGAGGAATATGTCTAAGCCCGTATATTTATTTAATTCATATTAATTTATTTTAATGTTTTAGGTTCATACGCTACATCAAAATGGATTTCTTATAGAATACTAATAGTTTTTATGTACATATGTGCAATCATCACCTTTATTGCTTATTCAGGATGTCTCGTATCCTTCCTTACTCTTACTGAGATTAGTTATCCATTTCATGATTTACAAGAATTATATGCTAATGGTGAATATACATTCGCGGTCAGAAAACATGGAGCGGAATTTTTTAATTTGGAGGTGTGTTTAAAGATGTAAATATTATTAATATTATCTTTTAAAATCTTAATTAATTAATTTCCTCATTAAAATGAATTTATAGAAACTTCAAAGTTCTTTAGAAATCGTTTTACTTTAGATTTGTTTTAAACATCCTCGCCTCCTCTTCACTTAAACAGGGTCCTAAAAGCTCTTACCGAAGGTTTCCAACTTCATTAATTTATACTAGTGAGAGTGGATTAATCTCTACATATAACCTCCATTAAAATGTTATGGCCAGCATGAAATTATTTCGAATTTGTTTTTATTAAAAACATTAAAAAAAAAATCTGGTGTGACTGGCGCACAGCACACAACTTTCTCTTACCTTCGATAATCGAAAGTTGTGTACTGTGCTTGTCACACCAGATTTTTTGTGTCGACATATATTTAGTTCCTGACAGTACGGAACATATGAATTCAGATGTAAAATTTATAAGTATGGGAAAATATTTATATTTTGTTACCATGGCAACCATTTCTCATATCTTCCCTATGAAATACAAGAGTAAAGTGGTCTTCAGAAGATTTCAATCACAAAATGAGAATATACATTTTAAAGAGAATCTAAAAAATAATTGATTTTTTAATTTTAAAAAAATCGTTGGAGCAAATTTTGAGAAAATCGAAAAAAACTGAAAAAGTACATCAGTAAAGTACTAGTACACTTTGGCCGATTTTGATTAAAAGCTTATTTTTCCGGTCCCGGGGGGTGTTTAACTTAAATATAAAATTTCAGCCTCATAGCTCAATTCCTTCATGCTTAAAATTGAACACACACACACCCACACACACACACACAGACAGACCATGTCGCGAAAAACACTTTTTTGGATTCAGGGGACCTCAAAACGTGAAGATCCATAAAAATCTCGACATCGAATTTTTGACATGAATCCAATACTTTCTCTCTATATATATATTACATATATACATAGGTAAGAGAAAGTAAAAAATCTGGTGTGACTGGCGCACAGCACACAACTTTCTCTTACCTTCGGTAATCGAAAGTTGTGTTCTGTGCTTGTCACACCAGATTTTTTGTGTCGACATGTATTTAGTTCCCGGCAGTAGGGAATATTTGAATTCAGATGTAAAATTTATAAGTATGGGAAAATATTTATATTTTGTTACCATGGCAACCATTTCTCCTATCTTTCCTATGAAGCACAAGAGTAAAGTGTGCTTCAAACAATTTTGAGGGCAAAACGAGAATATACATTTGAAAGAGCATCTAAAAAATAATTGATTTTTGAATTTTAATCAAAATCGTTAGAGCGAATTTTGAGAAAATGGAAAAAAACTGAAAAAGTACATCAGTAAAGTACTAGTACTCTTTGGTCGATTTTGATTAAAAGCTTATTTTCACGCCCTAGGAGGGTGCCTAACTTAAATATAAAATTTCAACCTCCTAGCTCAATTCCTTCATGCTTAAAATTGAACACACACAGACAGACAGACAGACAGACAGACCATGTCGCGAAAACCACTTTTTTGGATTCAGGGGACCTCAAAACGTGAAGATCCATCAAAATCTCGACATCGAATTTTTGACATGAATCCAATACTTTCTCTCTATATATATATTACATATATACATAGGTAAGAGAAAGTAAAAAACATCACTGATAGATAGCCCCAAAAAAAAGTTAATTTTAAAAATGAAATTTCAAACCTTAGGGAGAGAATTTCAAATTTGAATTTTCCAAAATTGGAAAAAAATATCTTTTTTTTTTTTAATTATTAGTTTAAGCTCTCTTATTTTAAAATAAATTTTTTTTACAGAACTCAAGTGAACCTATTGTACAGAAAATAAATAAAAAATTCTTAAACAATATCGAGAAATTACCAAAAAATCATCGACAAGGGATGGAAAGACTTTGCACTAAGAAAAAATATGCTTACATGGTGTCAACTGAGATCGGAACAGTTATTTCGAGAAAATTGCCATGTCAAATTCTCATGCTCAATCATTTCAACAGGCTCTTTTATGGAACAGCCACAAAAAAACACTCCGCTTATTATGGATTATTTAAATACTAGTAAGTGTACTGTAGATTTTGAGAGATATAATAATTTTTGGCTTTAATTATTGTTATTTTCTTTTAGTATAGAACGAATTCGAAACACTGGAATATTAGATTATCACTTAAAAGAATTAGAATATCAACACAGGAACAATAAACCCAAATCTGATTACAAAGAAGTTGATTTCAAGGATGTGAAATCACTTATATATATCTTGTTATTTGGGATTGGCCTCTCTATTTTGATACTTTTAATTGAAAAGATAATCTATTGGTGTTCGAAAAGAGGTGTCAAAAAAAGACCAACATATGCTCAGAAAAGATTAATGTGGCTTTTTAAAACTGATTAAATTGTAGGATTTTGAAACACCATCAGGGGCGGATTAAAGGGGGGGGGGGCGAGGGGGCGATCGCCCCCCCGAGAAGAAATTCACAATGTTATAAAAACTAGTAATCTAAAGAAATTATGATTTCCGGGCTTTAATTTCCAATTGAATTTGTTACCAAACAATTTAAATAAATAGGAAATGGGTCTAAATGGCCATAGATGCCCACAAAGTCCTTAAATAAAAAAAAAAAAAAAAAAAAACCGCCCCCCCCCGACAAAATTGCGTTAATCCGCCACTGAACACCATAAACAATAATTTTTAAGTAAATGTTCATAATTTATATAAAAATCGATAGATAATAGAAGAAATTATCATTTTTATAGATCAAATCAAATATGATCATCAAAAAGTCTTATTTATTTAAAAAAAAAAAGAATTATTTGTTTATATTGCAATAAGAGATAAAGAATAAGAAAATGTTATTTTGATGAGTATTTTAGAAAAAGACAATCAGAAACAATTGAAAGAAATGTTGAAATTTGTTCTCATACAGTTAATTTGTTACGCAGTTGTGCTATGCTATAAGTTTGAAATAGAAATTGTTAAAAGTGTTAAAATTAAATTTAATATAAATAGAATGTATTATTTTTATTTAAATGAAGGTAAGTTAATAACGATAATCACCATTTACACAATTTGGCGATGGGCCATAAAAGGTTGGGAACCACTGGTGTAGTGGATATCAAAATTTTTGATATTTTTTTCTACTTTTGAGCCAACCCATTCAGACCCTTTTTTTTAGAAAATATGATTTGAATACATTTTTTGGATGGGAAACTGAATATGGTAATGCGAAATCAAAGTTTGGGGAAAGGTTTTTATCTAACATAATCACACTCTAAAAAATTCCATTCTATTATTTTATCTAAAATAACTCGTTTATTGAAAAATAAAAAATCATTTATCCTAATAATGTTGTCTCAGTCTCTGAGTATAAATTAAAATTGATAGCTAAGTAAGTATAAATAGAAATATATAGTAGATAATGTAAAAATAATGTTAATTTACTAAATTGTAAATTTATTTGTCACATTCCATTCATTTTTACTAATTTAACTGTTAAGTTTTTAATGATTTGAAATGTTTTCATAATTGTTCAATTATTTCAGAAAATTTACAAAATACTAGAAATCTTCTTGATAAACAAAAAGAATTTTCACACGAAAATATTTATATTTCATTTCAAAATGTCGATAATATATTAAAAGAAATTAGAGAACAAAAAATAAATGAAAAATTTATTTTTATAATTGATATAAATAATAAAGAAATTTTGAAAAACTTTTTTCAAAAGGTAAGTATTTTAATAATTTATATATTTTTTTAACAAGGGAAAAAATTATGTTAGCATCAGCTGTTAATTTTTAATTAAATTCCTAATGCCGTTTCAAAAAAATTAATTACAGGCGTAATCAAACCAAGATAAAAAATAAATAATTCTTATTATTTTAATAAAAATATTGTTCCCCTTGTTTCTCTGTAAACCCAACTTATTTGAATATCGATTAAATGTTTAATTAACTTTTAATGAAATTCGAAATTTAGTTTTCAGATCAAATATCTCAAATTATCTGGTTAATGTTCACTGAGAGTTCCCTTCCGACTGAAGAACTTCTCTCAGCTGTTTATATACCGTTTGATTGTGAATTCCTAATAGTCAGATATGATAGTGATGATCCTGTGAAAATTAGCATAGCGGAGGCGTATCATATCACCTTTGATCGCGGTTTAATTGTAGAGCCCTTTGGGAAATTCACGCCCTCTATGGGAATCTCTCTGACTTCGCAAACTCTATATGAGAGAAGAAATAATCTCAGAGGCCTGCATCTTAAGGGTTCGTTTCTGGAGGTTAGTATGAAAAATTCTATTTTATTTTTTATGAGTATTATCACCGCTCAGTGGCGTCATTTGGGGGGAGGGGCAGGGGGGCATTTACCCCCCCCCAAGGGCTCTGATTTTTATAAAATTTTATATTATTCTAAATAAAATACTCCAAAATACATTTACGAGTATACAAATTGTACAAAATTAAACAATTAATTAAATTAAAAATGTTTTGGCCAAATTTGAGTACCCGTTTGTAAGTAAATTTTAAGAAAAAAAATGTTTGCCCCCCAAGAAAAAATTTGCCCCCCCTAAGAAAAAGTTGAAATGACGCCACTGTCACCGCTTAATGATGTTTATTCTTGAATCAATATATATTGCTTATAAGAAGAATTGATAGAAGAAGAAACATCATTAAGCAAGCAAGAAATTATACAGAGTGAAAATGAAAAAGCACTAGTCATCCCAAAGAAATCACCATTGGCACTAATTGAAACATTCTTAAATTTATTTAAATTATCATCTAATTATAAATAAATAAATAACACTAGGTTAAGTTCAAAAGGTTTTTATTTTTAGCTTATGCGTACGCATTTCGACGTTATTACGTCATATTCAGAGCTTGTTTGTGTCATAGCTCTTAAGATGATGTATTAATGTCGAAATACGTGCGCATAAGCTAAAAATAAAAACCTTTTGAAACTGAACCTGGTGTTATTTATTTATCTATAATTAGATGAGAATTTAACTAAATTCTATAATTGAATTGATTTTTGCAGCTTCTTCCTTTACAAAAAATAAATCGTGCAGATGAAGAAAATCAAAAGAATGATATTAATGGAAATATACTTCATGTTTTGAGTGAAAAGTGTAATTTCAAGTGAGTCTTATTTTAATTATAAACAAAAAAATATTTATTCTATTGTTTTATATATATTTTATTTTTATTTTTAGCCTTGACTTTATGTCACAAATAGATCAGAAAACACAAGTTCCATGGGATAAGATTGCCCTGGGCTCGGGTGCGGACTTTCTCTCACCGATTACAATGTACGAACAGCGGATTAGTTATGTGAAATTTTTAATGCCCGTAAAACATTCAGAGTATGTTAATAAATTATAAAATAAAAATAATATATAGCTCTTTTTACTTTGAAATAAATCTTTCATTCTCTAATAGAAAATTATTGTTATTTATAATTTTTTTTTTTTTTTTTTAGAATAAAATTGTTTATCGCCCATCCAGGATATGAAAATTTTACCTTTCGTCAATATATAATATCATTAGATGAAAACACTTGGATTGCGATTCTTTGTTTTATTATTATCAGTACTCTCATTTTAACAACCTTCTCAAGAATAAAAGCATCGCAAAATTTATTAGATCCCAAAGAATATGAGAATAAAGATTTTTTGTCGAATATATTTCATAATTTTATACGATTTACATTACAAGGTAAGTAAATTTCATAATCCATCCAAACGATATTAAATATTTGAAAGTATTATTTTTTAGAGAAACAAGGTTATTCGATTTCTGTTGCCTGGAAGGTAGGCAGCCCAAATAACCAACTCGCTAAATGATATTTAGTCTAGCATGACAATTTGTCAAGTGGATGTGGTATTTCAACAGCTGCCTGCTTCATCACTTATTGTATTTAGTCTAACTTCCAGAAGACACAAAATAAAAGTTATGCACCCCATGGGAGAAAATTATTTTTAGATTCGATTAATGATGATATCTTTTGACATTTAAAATGAGGATAAGATATTTGAAAGTCGCAGGCTGGACAGACTATTATAATATATATTTTATCTTAAAGAAGTTTTTTTTTAAATTTTATTTTAACTTGGGACCTTTGGCCAAATAATTGTAATAAAATTTTTGATGATGAGATGATTTAATGATCGACGATAAGGCGAAGAATACCAAAATATAACCGATTAGGTAACAAAATATCGAAAAATGAACGAAGAAAAAGAAAATATCAAAAAATAAACATAGACAAATAAAATATCGAGAAAAAAATAAAACATAGAAAGGCAATTTTTGAAAAATAGAGTAGAAATATAATTTGGAAAATTAAACGAATACAATCGAAAAGGGGTAAATTAAAAAAAAAAAAAACGAATAGAAAACAAAATCGAAAATATACGTAGGCAAAGATTTTCTAGTAGAAAGAAAATATCGAAAAGCAAATGAATAAAATAAAATTATGAAAGGAAAAATTTTAAAAAATCTAGTTTTTTTCTAGTCGATTTTATATCAATATATATCACAGATCCGGAACAAAATTCATATAATATATATAGACCTATATAATTTTATTTTTGTCTTTTACGGCATCTGACTCCATTTAGACCGAGTCCCCATTTTTTTAAATTAAGATGCAAATTTATTTATACCGTTTGGTATCCAATTAATTTAAATAAATTTTAAACCTGGGATCAAATCCCGAACATTTGTGTTTTAAGGTCATCAATATTGACACTGCTACTATCTCTACACTCTCAGGAGAAGGGGGGGGCAATGTTTATAATTGTAAAAGCTAAATCTTGTATTTAATAATTGCGTGCCCAGGCCGGGGGGGGGGAGAGAGAAATCTCTAAAGGTTGGAGATGTTGGCAAATGTTAATATTGATAATCTTAAAGCCAAGAGAAGCGGATTCGGATCCCAGGCAGTCTATGAATTTTTATTTAAGGTGCGCGTCTCGGGGTGCTAATTTTGGAAGATTCCAGCGGCCACAATTTTGAAGCTATCGACCTCAAATTTTTTTTTTAGATTAGTCGCATTAAAGAAAAGATATTTTAAAAAAAATTTGCTCTATATCTTATAGATAATTAAATTAGTAATCATTGTGTTAAAAAATAATTAATTTTTTACCCTTAATTAATTAGCTGGAATCTTTAAAATGAAATGGAATAAATCCCTTGTATTCCTATGGGAAAAACTAACGCCATCTCTTGCCGCCTCGAGTAACTCGGTAGTCAATCGTGTCCTAACGGTTTTTCGAAACGCGCACCTTAAATGACGATTTCAACAAACTGATTAATATCATGTCTTTGTTCGAAGGGGCTCATCCTCCAGTGACGTCAAATTCCCTAAGGGTTGTCCTTCTCATGACATATTTTTGCGCCATTGTCATTTGCAATTCTTATTCGGCTGCCCTCGTCTCACATTTGGCAGTCAAACGAGTGCAAATGCCCTTTGAACACCTCGAGCAATTTTATCAAGATAGTTCGTATCAATTAGGACTCTACAAAAGGAATCCTCTATTCAAGACTCTCAAGGCAAGTAGAAACATAACAATGAACTAAAATTTATATTTTAATGGTTGTTTAATTTTAATAACACCCTGTTAAGATTGTAAATACAAAATTTAACTATTCATTCAATCGATAATGAAATTTTTTTAATCTTTGAATTAAATTAATTAAATTTTCCAATTAAATTAGAATTCACAAACAAAATTCAAATATTGATTTTTGAAAAGTTTTTTAATTAATTTTTTTTTACAGACAACACACGTGACTATCTTAAAAAAAATTTACCAAAAATTTCTTGCGCCATATGAAGAAGAGATGCCCGATACATATTTAGAGGGTTTAACACGTGTTTGTAAACGAAAGAAATATATTTATTTATTTAATAAAGATGTGTTAAAGGATTATATCCATCAGCTTCCATGTCAGTTGGTGGATTTACAAGAGAGATTTATTTCGTTAACGTTAACTATGTCCATGCCGAAGAGAAGCCCATTTTTCGGATTGATTTTTTATAAGTGAGTACATCAATGTAAATTATAGTAAAAAGATTTAGATCACTAATTTATAAAAATAAATGAACATGTTTGAATTTTAATTTTAGATTCGAACGCCTTCGAGAATCCGGATTGATTAATTACTTTAGCCGTGATTTCCATATAGAGAGCGTTGAATTGGACAATCCCGATAAGATGGATGCCCTTGGCTTCGAGCACATCGGGCCTATATTCATCATCTTAATTGCAGGCTATACTATATCTCTAACTGAGTTGATAATAGAATTATTAGTTTTCCGATCAAATCATTTCGATAGGAATAAGAATAATATTAAATTTGTTTATTAAAACTTTTATGGTTTGTATTATTATTATTATGGGAGTTTTTAAAAATAGACCACATTTGTATCAATTATTTATTAAAAAATATAAATACTGTACAACGTTTCGACTACTTATTCTGCAGTCGTTTTCAAGCACGTGCTCTAACCTCTAAGGGACATAAGGAAAAACTTCCAAATAATATAATAATAACAAAGAAGATTGATACAAGCCCGTGATTTGTGGCTCAAAGAGAAGACACTAGCTTCTCGCGCCGGAGTCCCGGGTTTGATTCCCGTCCCAAGCGAGAAAAATTTTATTTCATTTGATTTGAGTAAAAATCATTTGAAATAAATAGGGATGAGGTCTAAATGGACTAAATGCCGAAAACGACCTTAAAAAAAAAGATGGATATAGGCATTGTGTTGAATGAAAAAACTATTAATTAGATATTAAAGTTTGGTTATTGTATTATAAATTTATTAATGGAATAATTTAATAATTGTATTTTGTACCATTTTTGTTAAAAATCAAATTCAAAAAACTTATTTTAATGCATTTTAATATTTGCTTTGATGATGGTGTCTAACTTCATGGGGATGATTGTATATGTTGCTAACTTCATTGTATATAAAATGTTACTAACTTCACGTAGGTGCCTCTTAGGGTTAGTTCGCTTGAATCGAAGCAAGTGCTTAGTAATTAAAAATGACTGCAGAATAAGTAGTCGAAACGAAACATTGTACAGTATTTATATTTTCAATTTTTAATTAATAACAACTTTAATATGAAAATATAAAATTAAATTCTCTAAAAAATTATAGCTTCATTTAAGCCTATATGGTATTTATAATTATCATTTGTTTTGAATAAACGAGTAATTTATTCTTGAATTTAATTGAAATAATTAAATCAATCAATAAAAAAAGGTATTTGAATAAATACACTTCAAATTAATTCATATGTATTGTATTAATATTTAAAAAAACGGAAGGGAGATAGAGAATATCGAATTTGTTTGCATATCCGTGCACTTACTCTTTTAATTATTGAGTATTTTTAATTAAAAAAAAATGTTGGAAATAAATATTATAGAAGAATAAAAAAAAAAAAAAAAAAAAGAGTTTTTTATTAACTATGAAGTGGCTAATGATTTGAATACAAACTAAAAATTATTTTAGTTATTTTAGTCATTAGTTAAAAAAAAAATAGAACCAATATTTCACTTTGATTTGTTTCTTTTTATTAGATATTTCTTTTCTGACATTTATTATCTCATTGTCTTCAAAAATATAAATTGATGATAAGAAAAAAAAAAGAAAATAATTGATCTTCTCTTTTAATATACCAAAAATTGATTTTCTTAAAAGACATCTCAAGTCCCACCCATCTTCTGTTTCCCTCTGGAGCATCAAATTTCTCGAAAGGATCTAATTGAATTTTGTTGATTAATAACTAGCATACGTCTATCTCTATTTACTAAGCCTGTTACGAAATGCAATATCATTTGCATCGACCCTCCACCCCTTTCCCTTGATTTTGTGTAAACAACAAACAAGCAACCTGAATTAATTAAGGAACACATGTTTAAAATATATATATATATCAAATTTAGAATTCATTTTTGAGTTGGGATTTTTTTTTAGCAAAAAAATTCAAAAAAAAAAAAATTATTTAAGAGTAGACTATTAAATTACACTGGAAAAAAATGAGATTTTTAAGTTCCCCTCACTTTATGAGTCAAATAAATAAAGAATCATATAAGGCCTATATTAATTGAATATAATTAATGTATTAATTAATATATATATATTTTGTTCTTGAAGGTTTCCGCGACCGGATGTATGCGAAGACAAGTTTTCTCGGGTTAAGTCGCGTGGGGTGCTGAGATTTACTCGACGTTTCGGCTCTCCTTTTGGAGCCATTTTCAAGAGAGAAGTCAACCTAAACCGAACACAATTACACACACCCAACCTTCCTCCAGTTCTCAGAGACCAATCCACGCCTCTGAGTCATCCACCAAATTGACCTGGGGACCAGGAAGACTGCGACCCCGTAAACAACCCCCTCCACCATTACCTCCTAACTTCCTTCTCTCTTGAAAATGGCTCCAAAAGGAGAGCCGAAACGTCGAGTAAATCTCAGCACCCCACGCGACTTAACCCGAGAAAACTTGTCTTCGCATATATATATATATATATATTGAAGTAATTATGAAAAACATATAATCAAGTATTTATTAATTTAAATAAGCGAAAAAGGTAGGTTCCGCCGGGAGTCGCACCACGGATCTATCAATCTGTACTCAACATGCCCTACTACTGGACCACCGTACCGCATTCGCTTATGTAAATTTGATAGATCGGTAAAATTCAGTCTACTAGAGAAACGCCGCACAAATTAAGGTGGGCGTCTTGAAAAGCCGTTAGAAGACGATTCACTACCGAGTTACTCTAGGAGGCAAAAGATGGCGTTAGTTTTTCCCATAGGTACACAAGAGATTTATTCCATTTCATTTGAAAGATTCCAGTTAATTAATTAAGGGTACATAATTAATTATTTTTTAACACAATGATTAATAATTTAATTATCTATAAGATAGGCCTATAGAGCGGATTTTTTAAAAATATCTTTTATTTAATGCGATTAATCTAAAAAAAAATTTATTTTTTCGAAAATCAAAAAAAGGGCTTCTATAAGTTGTAGATATTTTAAATTTAAATAGCTTTAATTTTAAAAAAATTTGAGGTCGACAGCTTCAAAATTGTGGCCCCTGGAATCTCCCAAAATTAGGACCCCGAGACGCGCACCTTTATCGTGCCTAAGCCCCGGAGAAATCTGAACGCTTGATTATTCAAGTTTAAGCCCAATTAGAGGTGATTTAGACGTACATCAAACGATTTAAAGTTTAGAAAAATCGAATTTTTTAGCTTTGGACACTCCTTATACAATTTTTACCATCCCTGAATGCAAAAAAAAGAATATTTACGATATTCTATAGTTCTTTAGCTTTCGAAAAATTATTAATTTGTGAAAATCTCTTAATAATTAACGAAATTATAAACAAAACAGTTATCAAAGTGTGGTTTGGCTGCCTATCTTTTAGGCGCTTTGCCTCTCTCTCCATCAGTAGAGCTCATAGGAATAAACTTATAACTATTTAGATATATTTAACTATTTTGTTCATAATTTCGTTAATACTTAATAGATTTTCACGAATGAATGATTTTTTGGAAAGCCAAAGAACTATAGAATATCGTAAAAATATGTTTTTCACATTTAGGGATGGTAAAAATTGCATCCAAAGCTAAACAAAACTGACAGCCCTTCTGCTTCTTCATTGAATGTGTCACAATTAGGTCCAAAACGTCGGCATAAAGAACAATAAATTAAATATGTATTATTTGCCCTACTCTCTTTTTTTCCAACTTACTTCGGTCTTCTTCAAGATTTAGTAAAATGATTATTAAAATAAGTTGCTGTGTATAATTGGAAGGCATATCTCTATTGATTGTCAGTCTCATCTTTAAAAAGTTCCTAGCCGAAATATTTTCAAAATATTATGAATAAATTAAATTAGATATACGATGGGACGATTTGGTCTGTTTAATGGAGAAAATAAACCAGCAGATAGCGAGTACTTTCCACAGTAAGATAATTTCAGATTACCTAAACCAATCCAACAAACTATTTTATTGTAAAAAGCAATCGCTGGTTTATTTTCTACATTATTATAAAGTTATTATTCAGAAATAGAGTCGAAAATTTTTTTTTAAATATAAATACTAGTCGCGCTATCCGGCATTGGCGAGCTTCGCGTCATTTTTTTAATTATAGCCTACAATCCTCCAAACAACCCTCTGGATAAATGAAAAAAATATAATTTACAAACAACATAAAGAGACAAGAAACAAAAATATTTCGAAGATCTTTAATTTTTACGATATTTTGTCGGGACATTTTACTCCCTTCATTAAATTTTTACTGCAAAATGGATAACTAATTTTATCGACAAAATAAATTGACAAATCTATTAGCGAGTATTGAAAGAGATTAGTTGACAAATCTAATTATGATTTTGGTTCTAAAATAAAATGTTAACAGTCGGACATCATTAATAATAAGCTAAATTTAAATAATTTTTATAGCTTATTATAAACAAAGATAATGACGTTTCTATTAGAAACGTTGCCTAATTGTTATTCAAATGTTATATGATAAGAAAATTCATATTAGCGTGCATGGTAGTAAATATTATAGCGATGGACTCACCGATACATGAAAATGGAGACGATGATCAGGACGACGACAATACTACTGAGGATGATACTGAGGATGCCGTAATCAGGAAGGCCTGTTAACAATGGAGCCATCAGAGATTAATTATCAGTCAGCAAGATATAACAAGCTTGAATTTAGAGACACGAAAAGGCAAAGCACAAAGACACAAACACAAGATAAGGAAAACAGTGGATGCAGCTGCTGGACCAGCAGCAAATGGAGAAAACAAGAGAAGCTGAGAGCTTAAGCAACGACCCAAGCTAATTAACCCCCACCATTTCGAGTTTATTTGTTTTCATCAGAGAGCATTTTTTTTTTTAAATCAAGCAAAATAATACTAAAGTACTAATTAAAAAAAAAAAAAAAAAAACATTCTAGTTCTTTAAAATTATTGTTTTATTTGTCAAATAACAAAGATTAAAGAATTGTTTGAGGAAATCGTTGCACTTTTTCTCTTAAGTTTTATACACTAAGGTGGAAGAATAATTAGCGGAGTATGGAAGGTGTGACCGGGTCAATGATGACGTTTATTTAATTTTTTAGTTATTTAAATAAATATAGAATTTTTAAAAATATATTTAAGTCAAAAATTTTGATATAATTAATTATATTTGCGCTAACTCCAGTGTGTTCACTGAACCAGAAAATATTTTTAATAATTCTAAAATCTTTTCAACTGTAAACATCAATAACCAGTTTTTTTTTTTAATAGTAACACTTTTTTTACACTGAATTCATGGCTGATTACTTATAAGAGGTGGGGGTGGATTGACAAATAATCTACTCAAAATAATTCCGGCCCACCATTTTTAAATTTTGAATAACTTGAACTACACAAGTTCTAATTTTACGAAATTTGGAATTTAAGGTCACAGTAGAATAGAAAAGATTATGATGTTGACCATAAATTGGACCCTGTTATGGATTAGTGTGTCAAGCGCCAAAAAAAAATAAAAATTGAGTTAAGCACGGAATATTGTTTCAAATGCTATAATTAATAGTTTTTTTTATGTATGCAAAAAAATTTATATTTAATGTTATTTGCACAATTGACAAAAAAAATTTTATATAATCCAATGAAAACAAAAAACTTTAATGTTAATTTTCTCAAAACTCGGTAGCTGGCGCTTGACACACTAATGCGTAACAGAGTCCAATTAAAGTACAAATTTCTTTAAAAAATATGAATTAAGCGATATATATATATATATAAAGAAGGGAAAAACTGATTATCGGTTCCTGAGCTCCAAGGGATTCGGAGCAGAACGCATTAGTTTAAAGAAAGAACCAAATAGTTTTTGAAATCTGTAGAATTTATTTGAATCAGATATTAATATTCAACGTTTACTTCGATTCTGAATTAAAAATTTCTCTTAAGTCATTAAAGTTTTTCTTAATTTGATTTGCTATGAGGTAAAATTTCTATTTGTAATAAATTTACGAGAATGAGTGCGTTTTGTGGCAAGAGAAGTCGAATGCCAGCCGTCTCTCTTAATTGCTTTAATTGAAGTAGGGAAACACATGCGAGGCTTAGGACGCGTCTTTGCCTTAGATTAGAGCTGCATCTGCTTCGAACAACGCAACTCTATTTATTAAAGCCTGATAATCAGTTGACAGACAAATCAAATGACGGTCTTGTTTGTGTGCGCCTCTCTCGCATCTTTATTTGTAAATAACAACAAAACAGAAAATTAAAGGCCAATTTCCACTAGGTCGTGCCGCTGCCGTGCTGATGCCGTCAGCCGTAATCGCTCAAACGGACTTGCTATTTAAATAGCATCGGAGAGCGGCAGACGGCACGGCACGTCTAGTGGAAATTGAAACGGCCTCTCCAATGCTATTTAAATAGCAAGCAAGTTAAGGATAGCGGATGGCAGTCAGTAAAAACAAGATCAGATTTTATCTTTATTTGATCGTCGACGTTTCGGACGCTAGTCGCGTCTATCCTCAGGACAATCAAAAAGTCAAACAAATACAGATGGAGGTATTTCTAATGAAAATTGAAATCGTAATGGAATAATAAAATTGCAATAGATGACAAACTTGAATGCATTCTT